>JAVKPL010006613.1:0-26957 GCA_032173675.1 Gastrolobium villosum | reverse complement strand
ATGCTTCTCCTTGCACACATTGTAGTATCAGAGATGGATCTATTAGTGTACTGATAGCTTTACAAGCTAAGAGACCAGCATCCTGTAATAGGTCTAAGGTGTATTTCCTTTGATTGAGGACCAATCCTTTATTTGAACTACTGACCTCAAGTCCCAAAACTTTTTTTAAAGGACCCAACTCTTTGATCCTAAATTCAGCATCAAGGAAGTTTTTAACACTTGTAATCTCTTGAGAGTTGTTTCCTATGAGGAATATGTCATCAACATAGACTAGGATTGATGTAAATGATGAGAGATTCTGTCTAACAAACAATGAGTAATCTGCATTTGATTGCTTGTAACCAAGAGAAACAAGAAAAGATGATAACCTTGCATACCATTGTCTGCTAGCCTGTTTTAGGCTATATATAGACTTGTGTAATTTACAAATCTTCCCAGATGCAGCATCAGTTGACCTTGGAGGTGGTAACATATACACATCCTCATCTAACTCTCCATGACAGAAAGCATTATTAACATCTAGTTGTATAAGATTCCAACCACAAGCTGCAGTAATGGAGAGAATAACTATTACTGTTGTCATCTTAGGCATTGGTGAAAAGGTATCAAAATAATCGATTCCTTCCATTTGGTTGTATCCTTTGGCAACCAACTGTGCCTTGTACCTTTCTATGGATCCATCAGTCTTCAATTTTATTTTGTATACCTATTTGCACCCAATGGATCTAATACCAGCAGGCATATCCACTAGAGACTAAGTATGGTTGAATTCCAAAGCACTGAGTTCCTTTTCCATAGCACCAATCTGGCACTGATGTTGTGCAGCCTGTTTATAAGTTGTAAGTTCTACTAAAGAACTTAAGGTAAGGCAATGATGTTTATATTGGGATGAACAATTATCAAAAGTATAGACTTTGAATAGGGGATACATGACAGATGACTTACCTGGAAAAGAAGATTCAGCTGTGGCAGTAGAGAGACTCCAATGATAATCATCAACATATTTTGGTGGTTGTTTGGGTCTTGAAGATCTTCGAGGATGATGATTAAAGTCAGATTGGGGCTGTGTGTTACTGTCTACTGTTGGGTTTTGTGATGCTAAATCAGTATCTGATGTATGGATGGGTGATTGATTGAGGTTTGGTGTGGTGTCTTGCATTGGTTCAGTTGTGGAAATCTGAGTTGGGTTTGATGTTTGGCTCTGTTTTGGTGGATCATGGTAGTAATCAACATCAATTAGATCAGGTGATGGATAGGGTCTAACAGTACTGTTGTATGGTGATGAAGTATGAAGAAGAAGGAAGCAGTGTTCAAGTTATTTCACATGTCTAGAGACAAAAATAGAACCTGCAATAAGATCATACAGAATGTATCCTTTCATTCCAGGTTTATGACCAATAAATATACATTTTCGTGCCTTTTTTGAAAATTTTGATCTGTGAGACACAAGTGTAGAAGCATAGGAAAGGCATCCAAACACTCTTAAATCATGTAAATCAGGTGCTTTGCCAAAAAGTTTTTCAAATGGTGAGACATCTTTAAGTAATGGAGTGGGAATTCGATTGATTATGCGGACAGAATGACAAAATGAGATATAGCATAACACCATAATTTTGGATGAATGTTTTCTTGAAAAGCAAGAGTTCTAGCCTTTTAGAATGTGTTTATGTTTTCTCTTTACGATCCCATCTTGTTGGGGTGTTTCCACACAAGATTTTTGATGAAGAATTCTCTTTTTATGTAAGAAGGAAGTCATGTTGAACTCAGGACCATTATCAGTCCTAAGGATTTTTAGGGAAACTTGAAATTGGTTTTCCTTGTAAGAAATGAACCCTTCTAAATGGTGAGCAGTTTCTGATTTACATTTCATGAGTATAACCCATGTATATCGTGTGAAATCATCAACAAGGGTAAGAAAATATTTATGACCATGTAAGGATTTTATGGCATATGGACCCCAAATGTCAGCATGTAATAACTGAAGAAATTTGGTAGATTTAGATGTGCTAATTGGAAAGGGCAATCTGTGTTGCTTAGAAAACTGACAGACATCACATAGAGCAACATACTTGTTTGGAATGAAACTATATTGACATGACAAAGTTTTTAAAACTGTATGAGATATGTGTCCAAGCCTATAGTACCAAAGTACATGTTCAGTATTCAACGTGGTATCTGAATCAGAAAGATTACAATACAAAGAATTTCCATGATAAATGTGGAATTCTAAAGCAGGTTGTGTTGATGTTGTCTTCGAGATGATTAGTATAACACCTCGTAAATTTGAATAAGAATTTATATGATATAATGTGGGTTAAAAGGGAAGGATTAGTGAAAATCCTGAAATTGAGGTAAAAATGTGTACCACGGGCAAAATGTTAATTTGCCAGATGTAACACCCCGTGTATACCCGGTTTGTTAACATATCATCGTATTAAGCTACGCTTAATTAAAATGCGGAATAACTTTTTCTTTAATTCAATTATGACGTCATTAACCTTAGCCAAGTTTATTACTTAATCAATTTCATAAAATATCGCCTGTATGTAAATTGCAAAAGACAACTAACTGAATACCTCAATAAATAAATAAAGTGAGTATCTAAAGTCACGGATCTACAACACGTAGTCCGGACAATAATCCTGATACATTATTACAACTTTAAATAAACAAGACATACTCAAGTCTATGTGGCATGGACAAACCCCATGCTCACTAAATAAGGCAACAAAGCCCCATAGCAGTCTCAACAACAACAACATAATAATAACTGAAGCTATAAGCATAAAAGCATCAGGTATATCCAGCATCCAACATGTCAGCACATAACAAGTCTATAATCAACTGAGCTCCGGCCTCCTGCCGCCAGAGGCATCTACTCCAGCATTTCTTGAAATAAGCGTCCCCAAACGTGGGGTGAGATCTCTAATCAAAGAAATCTCAGTAAGACAAGGGGTCCTCAAAGCTCTTCCACCTCAAGCTCACTTACATCTGCAGATATAAGTTCAAAAGCATATATCTGATATAAGTTCCAAAATAGTGCAATGCAGCAGATATCATGTTATGTAGGTTATACTGTTCTACTGATCAGAGAAGTGCAGGAATACGTCTATTACCCACACAGTACCAGCCCATGCTGTATCAGCCCATGCTGTACCTACCCCCAAAGGACCACCCCATGGCTTCCCTTTAAGGCAAACACCACATAAATATCATACAACAATTGCACTTAACAGCTCCACATCATTTCAATAAAATAGTACATGAAAAACACATCATGCATATAAACCATCCCCCCATGGGAAATGGTGGAACCAACAATGGCTAAACCGAGGACATGAAAGCTTACCTTGCAAGCAATCAATCCAAGCCAAGAGTCCTCACAGCTCAAGGTCCAACACAGCAGAAATCACAATCTGATTTAGACCAGCAATCATATCAATAACATAGCTCGTAAGCATAAACATAAAGACTACGTTTCTTTGTTACGTTTTACGTCTTAAGGCTTCCCACCAAGCCACAAGCCCTTAGTCCCTTGATTCTGACTTAATTAAGTATTTACAGAAGTTCAACTCCATCAAAATAGGGTCCACAAACCCATAACTCCAATCTGTATGAACAGTACCTCACTGTTCTTCGAAAATCCAGAATATCCGGATATATGTCGGGGGCATATCCGGATATCCATATCCGGATATCTCCAAGCCCATATCCGGATACCAATATCCGGATATCATATCCAGATATCTCATGACAGAATGCAGTTTCTGCATTTCGCGAGATATCACTCCCAAGGTTCCATTTTATTAAAACTGCAGTTGTAATTCTTTACCAAAAATTCTGAGATTTTAATATGTTAAACTAGACCTCACAAGCTTTCCAACGACATATCTTATGTCTCAATCGGAGTTGTATAACTCCGGTTATGATTTTCGCAAAGTGACTGCTGCCAACTGAATTTCCAGCAACCAAGACGCGACTTTAAACTAACACTGAGATCAAACCACTTATCCAATGGCTACGAAATTTTACAGGGTTTTAGCCTTATGTGTTACCTACACATAGGTCCAAACGGAACTTGATTTTTACCGAAACAGGTTCGTTTCTGTCCCCATATCCGGATATCATATCCGGATATGCCATATCCGGATATTTCATGACAGAGGCCACAAATAGCAGCCTAGCACGAAAATATCCATTTAAAATTCCAACTTTCACCTAGATACATCTATCCCATCGACTTAGCATGCATTTTAACACTTAGGTTCATCAACCAACGTTCAAATTATCAAGAATCATAATTTTACATCTTTAATTCATGTTATATTCATGAAAACACAACGGAAAGTGTTGAGGCATATACCCAAAGCTTCAAAACAGAGGAAATGAGTGATCTTTGAGGTCTTGAAGTAACTCTAAGCTACTGACCAAATGTGCACACGAATTCAAGCTCTCAAGTTGGGTCCTTTCTTCACAAAGTTAGCTTCTTGGTGATGACAAGTAGGTGTACAATGGCCCAAACCAACAAAACAATGATGAAAGCTCTCTAACTCCCTAAGTCAGAATTAGAGACTCTCAAGAGTGGGTTTTTATTCTTCAAGATGTTAGCTTCCAAGGATTCAAGATGATCAAGAACAAGAAAGATGAAGAATCAATGAGAAAGGTGGTCACTTTATGGTTTTGCAAGGAGAGGGAGGCAATGGAATAGTGCACAAAAGGCTGGTCAGCCTCCCCAAGGTCACGTAGCAATAGAAAAATGCCTAGGGTTTTGTGCAAAAGTTATATTTATAGCCACTTAACAATTAAACACGCAGTATTAACTTTAATAGCTACGCAAAACATCTTAATCCCAAACTTTGGAATCTTAACCTACGCATTTTTCTAAGATTTTTCATATTTTTATTTTATTTTTCGGAGCACCTTTCCGGTACGCCCTTTTCCATAGCCAGTATCAGTTCTGGCATCAGTTCTCATTATTTTGACTTGAAACTCGTTTTAGAAGTCCTACACATTATTCTAGTAATTATCATGCACTTATTATAATTTTCTGGGATACTTCGCCGATACGCATTTATACCGGGTAGCAGAACTGGTATCTGCGCTTTTCGCCCGAAAAGCGACTTTCAGCATTGTTACCCACTTACTATAATTATTAAAGCCTTACAATAATTATTAGGGTCAATTATGGAATTATTTCCTAATTCTCACATTTAATTAATTAATTTCCTTACTTAACGGTGCGGGTTCTTACACCAGAAACGTAAACCGAGTCATGAAAAATGGAGTTGGAGATCTCAAATGATAAAAATAATGCCGGAGATGGATTCAGGACGAAAAATTGAGTGAATATGCAAGTTGTGAAAATTTTGATGAATAGTGATTTTTCCGGTGTAAAAATACTGCGGTATAATTGTACCAATAGGACTGATGTAACGCCCTCCCTTGTATGCATCCAAGAGAGTCGTTTGCTAAGAGGAATTAGAGTCTTTAACGACACTTTAGCTACTAAAAATTTTATTCCAAAAGCAAAACCGTAATGCATTTAAAAATTCGTATAAATTCTGTTCGGATGAGTTAAAAAAATATTCCTTGTGATTTAGAAAGAGCACGTCGGGGGCTTCGCGTGCATATAAAATAATAGTAAATCGGAGTTCGTTTGCACCTTGAAACATAACCCGTAAGGTGCTCGTAAAACTGTTAAAATTCAGAACTTAGCAAAACGTTTTCTGATTTTTCCAAAACAACCGCTGTTCATGAAAGACTAAAACAAAATGGAAGATAATAATGTCTACAGTCATCCAAGTGCTCCAAAATAATAATATATTGCATTACAGTCATCCAACAATTAAACAGCTTTTTATCGGGGTTAAAGTTAGATTGCGTGTGGGACCCGTGTGACCGAAGTCACTTGGCCCCCACCCTCTTTTTCTTCTTTCTTTCCTTCCTCCTTCCTCATTTCCCCGTGCGCCCCCCTGTGTGAAGAACCCAAAAACACCATTCTTCTCCATCTTGCCATTTCTTCATTTCTTCACCAAATCTCTTGATTTTGGTGTTGAAATCTATTGTAAACAACCTTCTAGATCCATTGGTAACACTTACAAACCTTGAATCCACCACCTTGCTTCGTTTTTTGGCCAAAACAGATTCGAACCCTTTGGTGTTCTTGGAGTTTTTGGAGCTTTTGGTCTTCTTATGGTTTAGTGAAGCCTTGGTGGTGAACATATAACACATTGTGAGTATATTTGTGGTATTCTTGTGGTTGATTTCATAGATCTAGGAATTTATGCTCTAAACCTTTGATTTTAGATGTGTGATGATAGAGAGCCCAAATGGAAAAATGCTATTAGATGAAAAGGCCTTAGAATCATGCTTGTAAGCTAGAAATGCTATGATAATTTTTGGTGAAAAAGATAGGTTTTTAACTTAGGAAAATTTGAGGAATTTTCATGAAAAATGAGTTTTGGTGTAATTTGGATTTGATGATTGTTGTAGGGTGCCTCACACGGACGTGATTGTGAAAGGTTGATTTGGAGCATACGTTTGGAATGGATTTGCTCGTATTGAGGTAAACCCTTGGAACTTGGGTTTAATCCCTAGTGTGCTCCACCACACCTAGTGGAAGGTTGTGGTTGGATTATGTGGTTATGGCATTGTGTGATTGTGTGCTTGTATGCATATTGCTTGGATTTTGTGAAAATTGTTTGGTCACTGGCCAGTTGACGTGTGGAGTTTGGACATCCGCTGGGTTCACCCTTGTGAGAATGCCAGTCGGGTTTTGCCGTGTGGTCGACTCTGGGAGCGGCACCAGGATGATCCAAACGTGGGACATCCGCCGGATAGGGCTCATGAGGAGTTCCGGTTGGGTTTTGCCATGGAGTCTTCTCAACCATGGGAGAGGCGCCAGGATTGTCTCGGGAGTTATATGATGGAGTCCTTGAACATGAATCCATGCGTGGATGTTCTTGGGTTGTCTCCAGTTGGATGGTGATATTGTATTGCTTGCATATTACATGATGTCATATTTATACATTTTAGTGAGTCATGGAGTGGAGAGAGCCTCTAGCTCCATTGGTTTACTGAGATATATCCGTATATCTCACCCCGTGTTTGGGGGACCACATTTCAGGTCACTATGAGCCGGAAGGAGCTTCGGGCAAGAAGCCCGTATAGTGGACATTGGATTGGCATGCGGTGCATTGGGATTGCATGACATTTTGGAGGAGGACTATGGATTGCACATAGCATGACATTAGTATTTTGAGACTTAGGTCATGAACATATTGCATGAGGTTATTGCCATGCTTTTGTAGTGTTCATGATTGTATACTAAGTCTTGTTTATAGATTATTGTTCATGACATGGATAACTGTATATTTTGAGTGAGCATGGGACTTGTCCATGGCCACATTTATTGCCTTTGAAGTCTTGATGATTCATGTTGTAAAATGGTCCATATTTGTATGTAAATGGCCATTACTTTGAGGACTTTGTAAATGATGTTTGATTTAAGAAAAAATGCATGATGGAAGGGCCTAGAGCCTACTTTAGGGTATGTTTATGTGTTGTATGGAGTACCAAGGGGTTAGGGATGGATTACACAACCCTTTTGGGGCTTAAAATGCTGTAATCTGTCATTTTTGCTGCATAGTAATCGAATACCCAGGCATGGTAATCGATTACCATGCAAAAGGGGACGAAAATTGGCTACTGTCTTCACTGGTAATCGATTACTGAGCTTTGGTAATCGATTACCATGTGAGGTAATCGATTACCCAAAGTTGGTAATCGATTACCAGAACAGAGGAGGTCAAAATTTGGCTACTGCCTCATTTTTGACAGGTGGTAATCGATTACCACCCACTGGTAATCGATTACCACAGTGTAATTTTCGAAAATTTAGGTTTTTCTAGACTAAAAGAAAGGGGCTTAACTTGATGGGTAGAACTCCAAATGGTACGTGGTTTGAAACCACGCGTAGATAACGTAAAGGACTACAACTTGGTAAAATGAGAGAGTAAGATGGTGAGTTTAAATGAATTGAATAAAAAGAAGGACTTATGATGTTAGTAAAATGTATGATTCCGCGAATTGCATTTACAATTATAGTGTGGTTTTAATTGATTACGGAAAAAGTATTGATGTAAGAAAAGGAATATGATAAAAGAAAAATTTGCCCGTAATTTAATTAACCCAATCACTGTGATTGTAACTGCGCTTAATATCATAATCAATGTTAACAATACCGGTGTACAACGGGCTGTTACATTTTATGGTATCAGAGCAGTTTTGTGAGGGAACTCTGATTGTGTGTGTTTGTATCTTGTGTGCCATAGCTATCTGTGAACTATTTATGATTAATGTATATGTGATTCCTCAGTGTGGGTCTGATCAACTCATTCCTTTGTGTTACATGTACAGATATCATGAGTAGGGCGCGAGGTCGCCGTGGGGCACGTGGTGCAGGTCCTTTGCCACCGGATCCGGTCACTGTAGTTCTGAATGCTCTGCAGGCGGAAACGGCTGCAAATAGAAACATGACTGAAAACCTGATGAAGACCAATCAGGATATGATGCAGGCCTTTATGGCTGAGATGAGGGTGGATAGAGATCGTCCTAGGAGGGATAATTCACCTCCACATACGGCTACGGTGACTCCTACACCGACGCCATCTGTTACTCCTCAACAGGGGGAGAGTGGGGCTAGTCACCACACTGGTGAGGCTAGTCATCATACTACTGACCCTAGTTATGTTCCTGATCCGTCATCTGTTGCCCAATCCACTGGGGCTGCGGGGCAGGTTGTTGATAATGCTGATGATGAGCGTAGGCTCATATCTTTTAGGAAACATAAGCCACCCGCATTTCTGGGGTCAAGGGACCCAAAGGAGGTTACTGCTTGGTTGAGGGGAATGGACAAGATTTTTCAAGTGATGAGATGCCAAGATCCGCAGAAGTTATTATATTCTGTTTATATGCTGGAGGGTGATGCCCAGGAGTGGTGGGACAATGTGTCTCGCCCATATGTTATTCAGGGTGAGGTTATTTCATGGACAATGTTTGAAGGATTATTTCATGAAGAATATTTTCCCCGCGATGTTCGGGAGGCAAAGCAAGGTGAATTTGATAATTTGGTACAGGGAGTCATGACTGTGGATGCCTATGTGGCAAAATTTAATGAGCTTGTGAAATTTGCAAACTATGGAGGTACACTACCTACTCCGGAATTCTTGTCAGCAAAATTTCAAAGAGGGCTGAGTGAGAAGATTGCTAAGAGGATGTCTAATACTGCGGTGAGAAACTTTGCTGACTTGGTGACCCAATGCAAGAGGGTCGAGACTGTTTATGGGAGGTATCCAAAATCGGATAAGGTAAAAGAGCAAGATGTTAAGAGGACACCTGGTCCTTCTGGAAATGCTAATAGAGGAGGTTTCAATAATAATAATAGGGGTAGGGGGTTGCATGTAAGGCAGCCTCCAGGTCAATTCAAGAGGGGTGGATACACTGGTGGTGGTGGTGCTGCGAACAGATATTTTACCCCACAATGTGGGAAGTGTGGCAAATACCACAGAGGTGTATGTGGTGCTGGTTCGTCGGCTTGCTTTAGATGTGGTCAGAATGGCCACTTTGCTAGAAATTGTCCATCTTCTTTGGGGCAGGCTGCGAATCTGCAGGCCTTGCCGGCAGCTACTACTACTGCTACTCCTACTGCTGCTGTTCCTACTGTGTGACGAGTATATACTACTAATGCGCAACATACTGAAAAGGCTCCGAATTTGGTAAAAGGTATAATTTTTCTCTCCAATGTTGATTTGTCTGTATTATTTGATTCGGGAGCAACACATTCTTTTGTGGCGGACTATGTGGCTAAGGCATTGGACTTAAAGGTAACATGGATGGTTCCTTCGATGCGTATTACTACCGCTACAGGAGAGGTTAGTGAATCGTCTTGGATTTGTGAAGATGTGAAATTCACCTATTTAGGCAGGGGTTACACTATTGATTTAATTATCTTACCCCTGGCCTCTGTCAATTTGATATTGGGGATGGATTGGTTGTCTCGGAACTGCGCAATGATTGATTGTGCGGAAAGAGGTTGTTGCTATCTCACGAGAGGCCGTCTGTTTGTCCGTCTTTGTATTTGTCTGTCAGTCAAACTGTGAAAGCCTTGAAGGCTGGAGATTTGGGATATGTCTTGTTGGGCGGATTGGTGGGTGATAAAAAGGAGGAGATTTCTGCTATTCCAGTTGTTAATGAGTTTGAGGATGTATTTCCGGATGAGATACCGGAATTCCCGCCTGAGAGAGAGATTGAATTCTCGATTGACCTATTGCCTGGTGTGGGGCCGATTTCCTTGGCTCCATACCAGATGTCGCCACTTGAGTTGGCCGAGTTGAAGAAACACATTGAAGAATTATCTGCGAAGAATTTTATTAGGCCGAGTGTGTCTCCGTGGGGAGCACCGGTGATATTTGTAAAGAAAAAGGATGGTAGCATGAGATTGTGCACTGACTACCGACAGCTGAATAAAGTGACTATTAAGAACCGGTACCCATTGCCGCGCATTGATGATTTATTAGATCAGTTGAGGGATGCCTGTGTGTTTTCAAAGATTGATCTCCGGTCCGGATATCACCAGATTCGGATTAAACCGGAGGATGTACCTAAAACAGCTTTCCGATCCAGATATGGACATTTCAAATATCAAGTGATTCCTTTTGGGATTACTAATGCCCCCGCGGTGTTCATGGATTATATGAACCGCATCTTTAAACCGTATTTGGACCAGTTCGTGATTGTATTTATTGATGACATTTTGATCTACTCTAAGAGTAAAGAGGAGCACATTGACCATTTGAGGACTGTGTTGCAGGTGTTGAAGGATAAGAAACTATATGCTAAACCGTCTAAGTGTGAATTCTGGTTGTCTGAGGTGCAATTTTTGGGTCATGTTATTTCTGCAAGTGGGTTGCAGTGGATCCAAGCAAGATTGAAGCGGTGAGTGACTGGGAACGACCTAAGACTGTGACTGAAATCAGAAGTTTTATGGGGCTTGCTGGCTATTATCGCCGGTTTATACAGGGATTTTCTGCAATGGTTCTACCGTTGACCCGATTAACACGAAAGGATACTCCTTTTGTGTGGACCCAGGAATGTGAGGACTGTTTTCTGCTACTGAAAGAGAAATTGACCACTGCTCCGGTGTTAACTCTACCTGATCCGGAGGGTGAGTTTGTGTTATATTGTGATGCTTCTAAGAAAGGTTTAGGGAGCGTACTGATGCAGGAAGGAAAAGTGATTGCTTATGCGTCTAGGCAGTTAAGGCCACATGAAGAAAATTATCCGACGCATGACTCCTGGAACTGGCTGCTATTGTGTTTGCCTTGAAAATCTGGAGGCACTTTCTGTATGGGATGAAATTTGCTGTGTTCAGCGACCATAAAAGCTTGAAATATTTATTCGATCAGAAGGAGCTGAATATGAGGCAGCGCAGATGGGTTGAATTTTTGAAAGATTATGACTTTGAGCTGAAATACCACCCGGGAAAAGCTAATGTTGTGGCAGATGCATTGAGTAGGAAGTCTGTCAACTTATCTCATATGATGATGTGGGACAATGAAGTGATTGAGCAATTTCGTGACATGAAAATAACAGATTTCTTTGCAGGGAGAATGTGTGATTTGGAGTTGACTCGGATTGAGAACGAGCTGCACGAGAAAATTAAAGAGACTCAGATTCGCAATGAAAGTATAAAGTATTTGAAAGGCCAGAGTGGCATATCTGTTAATGAATAGGGATTATTGTTGTATCAGGGCAGGATTGTTGTGCCCAAGGAACTTGCGGAGGAAGTTATGACTGAGGCCCATAAGGGTCAATATGCTATCCACCCAGGTGCCACAAAAATGTACCAAGATTTGAAAGTTAAGTTCTGGTGGCCTGGGATGAAAAGGGATGTTGCCGAGTACGTGTCTAAGTGTTTGGTTTGCCAAAAAGTGAAAATAGAGCATCAGAAACCTGCTGGATTACTTCAACCGCTGGATATACCAGAATGGAAATGGGAGAGTATTTCAATGGATTTTGTTGTTGGATTGCCGCGAACTCAAGCTGGTTATGATTCGATTTGGGTTATTGTGGACCGACTTACGAAGTCTGCACATTTTCTACCAGTACGAGTGGATTATACCACAGAGAAGTTGGCTACACTGTATGTAAAGGAGATTGTTAGACTCCATGGGATACCGATTAGCATTGTGAGTGATCGGGACCCGAAGTTTACTTCACGATTTTGGGGAGCTTTGCAGCAGGCTTCTGGCACTCAGCTTCGACTGAGCACTGCTTATCACCCGCAGACTGATGGTCAGACTGAGAGGACCATACAGACACTTGAGGATATGCTGAGAGCTTGCACATTGGAACAGGGTAATGCTTGGGATAAGTACTTACCATTGGTGGAATTTTCTTATAACAACAGTTTTCATTCCAGTCTGGGTATGGCACCATATGAGGTTTTGTCTGGCAGGAGGTGTCGTACGCCCACTTGTTGGACTGAGGTAGGCGATAAAGAAAGATTTGGTCCGGATTTTGTGCAGGAAACAACAGTGCAAATTGAAATGATCAGAAAAAAATTGAAACAGGCACAGAATCGGCAGAAGAGCTATTATGAAAATAAGCATAGACCGCTGGAATTTGAGGAAGGGGACCACGTTTTTGTACGGTTATCTCCGGTCACAGGTGTTGGCCGTGCGTTGGGTGTGAGGAAGCTGAGTCCACGATTCATTGGACCGTATCAAATTATGACAAGAGTAGGATTGGTGGCCTATCAGCTTGCCTTACCCCCGCAATTATCTAATTTACACGATGTCTTTCATGTGTCGCAGTTGCGACGTTATGTTCCGGATGAATCACATGTGGTGATACCGGATAATATTGAAATCAGGGAGAACTTGAAGACTCCCATTGGTCCTATTGCAGTACTGGATCACAGTGAAAAGCGATTGAGAAGTAAAGTGATTCCCATGCTGAAGATTCAGTGGGAAGGTCGCACACCTGAGGAGGCTACTTGGGAGCGGGAGGACGAGATTCTCCGGCTGTATCCTGAGTTAGCAAGCAGGTATGATTTAATTTTGCGGACAAAATTTCTAAAAGGTGGGGTGAATATAACACCTCATATATTTAAATGTGAATTTTAATATTATAATGTGAAAGGAAAATTGGTGGATTAGTGAAAATCCATGAATTATGGCCAAAATGGGCAAAAAGGGCAAAATGGTAATTTGCCAACCGTGTGTTCTGAGGCTTAAATACTGAGTTAGAGATTTCATATTACAAAAATAATACTGGAAATGGAATCAGGGCGGAAAATTGAGTGAATAGGCAAATTTGGGAAAAATTGATGAATAGTGATTTTTAAGTGTTAAATACTGTGGTGTGAGTGTACCGATAGGTGTGAAATTTTTATCAATATTTTGGAGAAATAAAAATATGTTATGGACTGGAAAAATATGTAGATTAAGAATTTATGATTGGAATTTTTATCGGGGTTAAAGTTAGATTGCGTGTGGGACCCGTGTGACCGAAGTCACTTGGCCCCCACCCTTTTTTTCTTCTTTCTTTGCTTCCTCCTTCCTTATTTCCCCGTGCGCCCCCCCTGTGTGAAGAACCCAAAAGCACCATTCTTCTCCATATTGCCATTTCTTCATTTCTTCACCGAATCTCTTGATTTTGGTGTTGAAATCTATTGTAAACAACCTTCTAGATCCATTGGTAACACTTACAAACCTTGAATCCACCACCTTGCTTCGTTTTTTGGCCAAAACAGATTCGAACCCTTTGGTGTTCTTGGAGTTTTTGGAGCTTTTGGTCTTCTTATGGTTTAGTGAAGCCTTGGTGGTGAACATATAACACATTGTGAGTATATTTGTGGTATTCTTGTGGTTGATTTCATAGATCTAGGAATTTATGCTCTAAACCTTTGATTTTAGATGTGTGATGATAGAGAGCCCAAATGGAAAAATGCTATTAGATGAAAAGGCCTTAGAATCATGCTTGTAAGCTAGAAATGCTATGATAATTTTTGGTGAAAAAGATAGGTTTTTAACTAAGGAAAATTTGAGGAATTTTCATGAAAAATGAGTTTTGGTGTAATTTGGATTTGATGATTGTTGTAGGGTGCCTCACACGGACGTGATTGTGAAAGGTTGATTTGGAGCATACGTTTGGAACGGATTTGCTCGTATTGAGGTAAACCCTTGGAACTTGGGTTTAATCCCTAGTGTGCTCCACCACACCTAGTGGAAGGTTGTGGTTGGATTATGTGGTTATGGCATTGTGTGATTGTGTGCTTGTATGCATATTGCTTGGATTTTGTGAAAATTGTTTGGTCACTGGCCAGTTGACGTGTGGAGTTTGGACATCCGCTGGGTTCACCCTTGTGAGAATGCCAGTCGGGTTTTGCCGTGGGATCGACTCTGGGAGCGGCACCAGGATGATCCAAACGTGGGACATCCGCCGGATAGGGCTCATGAGGAGTTCCGGTTGGGTTTTGCCATGGAGTCTTCTCAACCATGGGAGAGGCGCCAGGATTGTCTCGGGAGTTATATGATGGAGTCCTTGAACATGAATCCATGCGTGGATGTTCTTGGGTTGTCTCCAGTTGGATGGTGATATTGTATTTCTTGCATATTACATGATGTCATATTTATACATTTTAGTGAGCCATGGAGTGGAGAGAGCCTCTAGCTCCATTGGTTTACTGAGATATATCCGTATATCTCACCCCGTGTTTGGGGGACCACATTTCAGGTCACTATGAGCCCGGAGGAGCTTCGGGCAAGAAGCCCGTGTAGTGGACATTGGATTGGCATGCGGTGCATTGGGATTGCATGACATTTTGGAGGAGGACTATGGATTGCACATAGCATGACATTAGTATTTTGAGACTTATGTCATGAACATATTGCATGATGTTATTGCCATGCTTTTTGTAGTGTTCATGATTGTATACTAAGTCTTGTTTATGGTTTATTGTTCATGACATGGATAACTGTATATTTTGAGTGAGCATGGGACTTGTCCATTGCCACATTCATTGCCTTGAAGTCTTGGTATTCATGTTGTAAAAATGGTCCATATTTGTATGTAAATGGCCATTGCTTTGAGGACTTTGTAAATGATGTTTGACCTAAGAAAAAATGCATGATGGAAGGGCCTAGAGCCTACATTAGGATGTGTTTATGTGTTGTGTGGAGTACTAAGGTGTTTGGGATGGATTACACAACCTTTTTGGGGCTTAAAATGCTGTAATCTGTCATTTTGCTGCATAGTAATCGATTACCCAAGCATGGTAATCGATTACCATGCAACAGGGGACGAAAATTGGCTACTGTCTTCACTGGTAATCGATTTCTGAGGTTTGGTAATCGATTACCATGTGAGGTAATCGATTACCCAAAGTTGGTAATCGATTACCAGAACAGAGGAGGTCAAAATTTGGCTACTGCCTCATTTTTGACAGGTGGTAATCGATTACCACCCACTGGTAATCGATTACCACAGTGTAAATTTTGAAAATTCAGGTTTTTCTAGACTAAAAGAAAGGGGCTTAACTTGATGGGTAGAACTCCAAATGGTACGTGGTTTGAAACCACGCGTAGATAACGTAAAGGACTACAACTTGGTAAAATGTGAGAGTAAGATGGTGAGTTTAAATGAATTGAATAAAAAGAATGATTAGTGATGTTAGTGAAATGTATGATTCCGCGAATGACATTTACAATTATAGTATGGTTTTATTTGATTACGGAAAAGGTATTGATGTAAGAAAAGGAATATGTTAAAAGAAAAATTTGCCCGTAATTTAATTAACCCAATCACTGTGATTGTAACTGCGCTTAATATCATAATCAATGTTAACAATACCGGTGTAATAATACCCCAGTGGTGGCAACAAAACCAATAACGTAACAGTATTAAACTAGGCACAAAATCATAAACAGTCACTTCAACATATCCTGTTCCTTGTCCTTTTCCTTTTCATCATATATATATATATTGCGTATATAACGCCTTCCTTTTTGCGCTCTTAGCACCGTCGTGCGCGCAATACACAGTGGATATCCCATAATCGGCACCCTTCATTGGTGGATTCCAACTGTGGCCTATGCGGACTGATGCCAAGTGTCCCATACCCTGGTACCGGAGGGATGCCTATATGATGCGTGCTCAAACACATGGTCCTGTACATAACTATTCTAAAATTGCAAGGCTATATGAATTTTGGTACATGCATGCCATGCTATGCTATCACACACAAAGCGTAAAAATAAATGTCGTATGATGTAAGATGCATGCTTATATACTTTTCATATACGTTATGCTACCACATAACAACTTTACCTCATAATCATATTGCCGTCAAGGCATATTCATGGCAGAATACTTACATCATAAGGAACATAATAATTTTACGGAGTATGGAGCATCATGTTACAACTTCATACGCTAGTCAATAGTCACATTAGGTAATATCGCCTAACACTTACCTTGCGTGCCTTAAATAATTACCAAACAGCAGCGAAATATGCTACGTTTCTCACTGCTTATGCGCACCTAAATCAATTACAATAAATCATTTTACAGCATCGTTTTAAGGAAAAACAGTGAGCAAAAATAGCAACGTTTTACAAAAAAATAGTGAGCAAAACAGCAATGTTTTACAGCAGAAACAGTGAGCAAAACAGCAACGTTTTACAGCAAAAACAGTGAGCAAAACAGCAGCATTTTACAGCAAAAACAGTGAGAAAAACAACAACGTTTTACAGCAGAAACAATGAGCAAAACAACAACATTTTACAGCAAAACAGTGAGCAGAAAATAGCAATGTTTTTCTTAAAAACAGTGAGCAGAAACAGTGACGTTTTACAGCAGAAACAGTAACGTTTACAGCAGTAAAAACAATAGCATTTTACAGCAGCAATGAAAACAACATACAGTGTTTTTTTATTAAACAGAAACAGTAACGTTTATAGCAGCAAAAACAGTAGCATTTTACAGCAGCAGTGAACAACATATAGTGACGTTTTTTTAAACAGAAACAGTAACGTTTATAGCAGCATTCTTAAACAGAAACAGTGGCATTTTTTAGCATCAAAGCAGTGACATTTTTAAACAGAAACAGTGGCATTTTTTTAGCATCAAACAGTGACAATTTCAAACAGAAATAGTGGCATTTTTAGCATCAAAACAGTGACAATTTTATACAGAAACAGTGGCATTTTTTTAGCATCAAACAGTGACATTTCAAACAGAAACAGTGGCATTTTTAGCATCAAAATAGTGACAATTTTATACAGAAACAGTGGCATTTTTAGCATCAAAACAAGCATAACAAGGAGACTTTATTCCATAACCTCATTATTTCATGCAATGTGTGCTACAAAGGCTTAAAGTATGCTATTTATCATAGAATGATTCATACAATAATGAAGGCATACAAGTTATTATCAAATAGCTCCACTATTATATTTTTATCATGCTCATTCTAGGGTCTACAACATGACATGGCAGAATCATAAGGAGAGTTCATAAGACAAATTACATGCCATCTCAAGCATAAACATGGTTACACAATAAGGAAGAAGGTCTAAGATCCATGCTTACCTCTTGTAGTACACACTAATTGATCAAGGATCACACACCACACTTTCTAGCTTCACCAAACAACAAGTTCACCTTCCTAGAGGATGATTTATGCGCACAAGTGAGGTGGAAGCACAACCTGGGCAGAATCTTTGGATGGAGGAGCTTGGCTGGGCAGTGGGAGAATGAGAGGAAAGCTTGTACTCTCTTGGTTGCCTATGGTCACGGTTTGCAGCAAGGAGGAGGAGAGGATGGTGTGCACAATTTTTTTTTCTGAATGCTACTCCCTACACTCATGGTTTGAAGGGGAAGGATGAAGAGATAATGGTGCAGATTTGTTTCTGTTTTAAGGAGCCTAAGGTGCAGCCCCAAATTCAGCGCACAAGGGTGGAAGGAGGGAGGTATAAGGTGCAGTTGTTGTTGATGTTTCAAGTGCCTAATTTCAACGCATAAGTGTGGAGAAAGTGAGGAAACAAGTGAGGAGTTGTGGGCTGTTTTAAAGCCATTCCACAAGGGCATAATACAAGGCTGAATCCTCACACTTGGAGTGCACAAGTGGAGGTCAAATGGTGCAGAATTTTCTGCCCACACACAAAACATCTTTAAGCCAAAACTCGCATTTCGACCACTTCACGTACAACTGCTTCTCCTTCAAGATTTGCAAAATAATCCTCAAATGTTCCGTATGCAGCTCTTCGTTGGCAGAGTAAATCAGGATGTCATCGATAAACACAATAACAAACTGATCAAGAAATGGGCGGAAGATGCGGTTCATGTAATCCATGAATACCGCTGGAGCATTCGTGAGTCCGAATGGAATCACCTGATATTCGTAGTGCCCATAACGAGTTCTAAAAGCTATTTTCGGAATATCCTCCGGTTTGACCCGGATTTAATGGTATCCCGATCGTAAATCTATCTTGGAAAAGACTCTGGCTCCTCTCAGCTGGTCCATCAAATCATCGATCCTTGGTAGCGGATACTTATTCTTCACTGTAACTTTGTTCAGTTGACGGTAATCTACACACAGACGTAGACTACCATCCTTCTTCTTAATCAAAATGGCTGGAGCACCCCATGGAGAGGTACTAGGTCTGATGAATTCCTTTGCCAACAGTTCTTATATCTGCTTCTTCAATTCTCGAAGTTCCAAAGGTGCCATACGATACGGAGCAATGGAGATTGGTCCAACTCCGGGAACAAGTTCGATGGAAAATTCTATTTCCCTATGAGGAGGCAATTGAGGTATTTCATCCGGGAATACCTCCTCAAATTCACTAACTACAGGTACATTCTGAATTTGATTGTCAACCGAAGTCTCAGCCTCGATCGACAATAGATACCGTGCTTCTCCCTTGAGGAGCTCTTTTCTAACTTGTAATAAAGAAATGAGAGAGAAGGGTTGAAAATTACCATCTTTCGCAGGAACAATGACTTTCCCCGCTCGACAGTCCAACGTTATCCCATTTTCCGTCAACCAGTCCATACCGATAATCACATCAAAATTGAATACCGGTAGGACCACCAAGTTTACTGTATAAGTATTCCCTTCAAATTGCAAAATAACACCTCTGCAGATTTATGAGGCTGTGCATGATCCTCCAGTAGGGGTACTGATGTGTAACTCATAAGGTAACGGGGTTGGGGTGATGCCTATTCTCATAGCAGTGTGCTTTGCCATAAAAGAGCCAGATGCTCCAGAATCAAAAATAACAGAAATTGGGTGACCATTTAAAGTGACATTACCTTTGATCAGGTTGGGATACTTATTCATTCGCATCCAGTGTGAACACCCGTGCTTGCGTAGGCTGTTGATTAGCGTTCTGAGGGCATTCGTAAGCAAAATGTCCCTGCTGGCCACACCTGAAACATGCATTGCTTCCCTTGCGACAGACTCCAGTGTGGTTCTTACCACATGTAACACAAGCATTTGCACCCTGACGTCCAGTTGACGATTGACCAAAAGCATTGTTTCTTTTGAAATTTCCAGGCCGCGCCTGCAACTGCGGACCTTTGCCTCGACCCATACCAGGGGCCTTCCTAAAAAATTCTGAGCTTCATTCGCATCCAGTGTGAACACCCGTGCTTGCGTAGGCTGTTGATTAGCGTTCTGAGGGCATTCGTAAGCAAAATATCCCTGCTGGCCACACCTGAAACATGCATTGCTTCCCTTGCGACAGACTCCAGCGTGGTTCTTACCACATGTAACACAAGCATTTGCACCCTGACGTCCAGTTGACGATTGACCAAAAGCATTGTTTCTTTTGAAATTTCCAGGCCGCGCCTGCAACTGCGGACCTTTGCCTCGACCCATACCAGGGGCCTTCCTAAAAAATCGGCCTGCTTTGTTTCCTCCTTGGGATTGTGTTGGTTGCTTACAGATTCTTGGCCTCATTGATGATTCCTTCTGCCTGTCGACTCTGATTGATTAGCTCCGGAAGTGTACGATTTGCAGTCGTCAATATGAGCTTACGGATTTCTGGATGTAATCCGCTTTCGAATTTCTCCACCTGCCATTCCTCGTCACAAATATTTCGGTCAAAGTTGGCGTACTCCATCAGTTGCCCAAATTTCGCAATGTACTCATTGACCGCCATGTTGTCCTGCCTGAGTGACAGCAGTTCAGTGTGCTTCATTCTTCTCATAGCTTTTGGAAAATACTTGTCTAGAAAAACTCATCTGAACACGGCCCACGTCAGTTCAACGTCCTGAGCTCTCAGCAGAGCCCTCGCACCGGTCCACCAGGTCAGAGCTTCTCCCATCAGCTGGTACAATGCATAATCGGTCTTCTGGGCCTCCGGGCATGCCATACGTTTGAATATGTGCTCGATCATCTGCAACCACCTCGCTGCAGCCTCAGGGTTGTCTTCACCCTCAAAGGTAGGTGGTTGAAAGTTGCGGAAGTCTTTCAACCTCCGTCGGGCAATTTCTTCTGCATTGTCATGCGGTGGGGGTTGATTCTGGTTCTGTTGCCTATGTTCTCGCCATTCTTGGCTCATATTCTGGATAAATGTTTCCAGTCCCCCAATGGTAGTGATAAGATCCTCTTCCGCATTGCTAGGCCTTCCCCGAGTTGAACCGCGGTTACCTGCCATGTTCTGCACTCACAATATCATGAAATGAGTTGATCAGGCTCACTGCAAGTTATTTATGGTAGCAGTCCCAAGTAGGTACTCGAGTTCAATTCGGATAGGTTAACTATGCATCTGAGCCTTATCACAGAATCATCTTAACAATCTAACTACAATAGTTAATACATTTCAAACAATTCAACATATTATCATACAGAGACTATAGAACACTTAAACAGTCAATTGCACTTAAGCAAATCAGCAAATAAGCACAATCAGCAATCAATTCAATCAATCAACAAGCAAAACCATGGATCAAACTGCTTTGATACCAATTAGTGTAACGCCCTCCCTTGTATGTGTTAGCATATGGGTGTCCTAGAGACAATCTTTTGATTAAATAAAGGACACTAGATGTAGAACTTTATTTGTCGCAAATAAATGTAAGCACTATTTATTCAGTTTCATATTGTGTCTCGATATTACTGTTAATATTATATGAATGAACTGGATAAACCCCTTGGAATAGAACAGGTATCTCTTGAGTATCTGTGATGAGATCACGATCATGAGGATTCAAGGATATTGCATGTCTATTCCTAATTATATGTTCCTAGTCTAGAGACACTGAGTTTGGGGATCAGTGATCTCGAGTAAAGACTAGTACGACTTATCTACTTGTATATGGATACAAGGTAAAGACCTCATGAGCTGCAGATATGGAGATATCTTAGCTAAAGTCGTGGGTGGACCTATAAGAGTATAGCTCGCACTGAACAGACCCAAAAAGAGACTCTATGAGGAAATCTCACAGATAGTGTCATTAGAGTAATCTCTTTATGTTTGGGTGTGTCTTTCCTTAGACCAAAAGTTATTACCTAGACTGTGTTCTTGAAGGCATGTTTTGATTGTATACCTCGTCTGCCTGAAACATGGAGACTCATAGGTATACTGTTGGGCGTGTCCTTAAAGGGCACAGGGCTAGGGTAATAAGCTGAAGGAATTCGTCAAATCTCTGTGAGAGATTAGGTTATCTGTAAACCGGAGAAATCGGGATGACATTTACAAGGACTCGGGAATCTATGCATAGTAAAAGAGATCATGAGATGATCTGCCTTTAGAGTCAGTAAATTGAAGATTCCCTATTTCGAATAAAGCTTACCCAAAACCGCAGGGGTTGATACATTTCCTTACCCTAGGTTAATGGGAAGATAACCGAGACGAAGGGAAATACATACGGTAACCAAATATGTGCAATAGGATGATCAAGTCATTAATCTGACTAGTTCTGGGGCAACAAAGCATTGCTAGTGCTCTGTGTTGTCATTAATTGGGTTGTGGGCTTGTTGGGCCCAAGCCCAGTTATGTCAGTAGCTAAGTTGGACCTAATGGGTCACACACTAACACCTTGTAGTTATGATGGACTAGCTTTAAAGGTATTGGGCCTAATAATGTTATTAGCCCAAGAAGTTGTTTGGAAGCCCACCTAAATGGGTGGGTGGTGCATGGAGTTTAGTAATGGGCTTGGATAGTCCAAGCCATTACTAATTAATTTAATTAGTTAAATTAATAATCAAATATTTGAATTTCGAATTTTGAATTTGAAATTTGAATTTTGAAATTTGAATTTAGAATTTGAATTTCGAAATTCGAATTTTGAATTTGAAATTTGAAATTTGAAATTTGAATTTTAAAATTTGAATTTGAATTTGAATTTTGAAATTCGAATTTTGAATTTGAAATTTGAAATTTTGAATTTTGAATTTTGAATTTGAATGTTTGAACGTTTGAATTCAAGTGTTTGAATTCGAATTTGAATTGGTTTTGAAAAGTTGTTTCATAACAAAAGGATAAGACAGGATCTTATTGGAGCATATTCCTTGGATGAAGAAGCATCTTTGGAGGCTCTCCCTAGGCTGTTTGGTGCATCACTTTTAAGTGATAAGAGTGTTATCTTATCACTTAAAACAAACCTCCATTCAGATTTGGTGGTTGAGGGAATCAGTGGGTAAGTTGATTCAAATTTTGAATGCAACTGCTCAATGTATTTGGACCCTTTATAGGGCTGAATTATGCGCATGAAAACTATATACTATATGATAGTTTATGAATTTAAGTTTAAATTAATTTGAATTTAAATTCATGTGGATAAGATTGGAGGTTGTTGGCAAAGTTTGTTTTGCAACAGCTCCACCTTATCACACTGTTTCATGCATAACTTTCAAAGAAATTTGAAAGTTTGTTTTTCATTTTGAATGAATGAATTCCCTCCTCCTCTCCAAAGGGTGCGCATAAATAGACATGTTCCTCACCTTAGGTTTCATTGAAAAACCAAGCCAACTCTCCTCCTCTATGCACCATTCTGTAGGGTAGCTCAGTACACCTTTCCAAACAGGATACCTAGCCTCCACCCTCACCACTTGTGCGCATAGCAAGCCTCATTGTGGTGTTCATCTGGTGGCTTTCAAGAAAGAGTTCTTGCATCATAGACGAACGGTGGTGTGGATCACCATTAGAGGGTTTGAACCCTTCAAGCCTGACATCTCATCTCCCTGACTGATCAGGCCAAAACAAGGTAACATCATGCTGTCTTAAAGCATGAATCTATGAGTGCATGTATGTTCCGCAGTAAAATTTTTGTTTTACACCTTACATGCATCGGCCTTCAAAGGCCAGTTTACTTTCAAGTGGTATCAGAGCCCGGTTGCTTTACCATCGACGGGTGATGGTACCTTGTTTGTGAAAAGAGTCTTTCACAGTCAAAAATCTTTAAAGGGTTAAAGTTTAAATTCTGCATGTGGATTTTGAATCACAAATCCTTTAAAGTGTTAAAGTTTTTGTTTTTATGAACATAAAAATTTGATTCTGTGTTCATAAAACATTATGCATCATGGTTTAGTTTCTTTTCTTTATGAAAGTTCTAAAAGGAACACCCTTTTTGAAAGGGTAGATTCGGCCATGGAGGGTACTAAGAGTACCTTGAATGATTTCTTATTTTTCTCCATGAATTGTGTCATGTTTATATGCATGAAATTTTGTGACAAATTTATCATATAGTTACCTATATGATTCGGCCATGTAGGGATATATGGCTACATGCATGGTTTAATTTTGTTTTCTTTGAGAAAGAATTAACAAAATTTGAATTGAAATTGTTTTTAAATTCGGCCAATGAGAAATTTAAGATTATGAATCTTGATGTTATTTTGATGTTTAAATGTTAAATGTCAAAATACATGTGAAAATGTTATGTGATAATATAATGTTTGTGTTTGCAAGTTTTGAACTTTTCAGGTACAAACAGGAAGGGGATGGTCATGGTGCCCGGATTTGAATTTTTTTGAATTTTAAATTTATGTGTAATCGCGCATTTTAATTTACAAGTATATTTGTAATTTAAATTTTGTAATTTTGTTCCTCCAAAGTGTTATGGAGTTTCTTTAATTATTTGTAATTAGAGAAATAGGCTAGTGGCGTATAGACGACAAGCGGCCGTTGCTTAAAGAAGCAAAAAGGACAAAAGCGCGAGCACCATGGCTATCTCAATATAAACTGTTTATATGTATGTGTGATTAGAACGTCTAGTATGCATAAATTGGGCAAATCGCGTTTGTATGGTTATTATGTTTGTCCAATAACGACTAGTGTATACCGATAGATGTTTGACATAGGTAACGACTAGCATGATAACTTACAATATGCGTTTGATGGGACCTAATTAACCCCAAGATAAAAGGAACCCTTAAAAGGAATAAATAATTAAGCATATGATTATCTCCCACCACCAATGCTACTCAAAACTCTTCTACGTAGTGGTGCTCCACAACTCAGTTGGGACCCACTATTTCGTTGGGCTAGAGTAGTGTTTGAAGTGTAAGACACTTAGGGTGCTGGTTTAATGCTTAACTAAGACATAAGTTGCAGGCACAGCCGGACTTATGTGCTTAGGGTAATGGTGCTAGGTTGGTTGCATGAGATGCACCACTAAGTGACAAAGAGTTGTCAACCTAAAGTTAAGAGAGGGTATGAGATACTGTTGATAAAGATCAACCCTTTATTTAAATTAATCTTGCGGTCTCAGACGGAGGTTAAAATAAATAATCGCACTCTTAAACCCACTAAGGTAAAATCTAAAGTAGATTAACCCTAAGTCAAAAGGAAGGGTCATTGACTTAGATAAAATAGTGGGAGGGGCAAATTATTTCAAGTCTTTAATAATTTGCTTTTAACTACATAACCGTATATTAACTAAAACTATCTTTACATCCTTTTCAGCTTATAGTATGACTAATCCACTGTCACTGCGTTCAATACTCGATACGAATAAACTGACCGGTTCGAATTTTATGGACTGGTATCGGAACCTAAGAATAGTTCTAAGGGCCGAAAAGATTGCCTACGTTTTAGATGCTGTAATACCCGTAGCTCCACGGGAAGGGGAAGAAGGGTTTGCGGAATTTGATTTCGTAACCCATCAACAGCACTTGGATGACAATGTGATGGCAGTATGCATCATGTTGGCATCCATGTCGCCTGAACTGCAAAAGCAGCATGAGCATATGGATGCTCCCTCTATTATCGTACATCTCAAGGAGTTGTATGATATTAAAGGCAGGCATGAGAGGTATGAGGCCTCAAGAGAACTGTTCTCTTGTAGGATGACTGAGAGCATGTCTGTTGCCAGCCATGTTCTCAAGATGATCGGGCTGATTGAGAAGCTAGGAAACCTAGGCTTCATCATGGATGCCGAGCTAAGTAATGACTTAGTCCTCACCTCACTTCCACCTTCCTTCAGTCAATTCATCATGAATTACAATATGCATGGGATGCAAGTGAGCTTGCCTGAGTTGTTAAGCATGTTAACAACAGCTGAAGTGTCTATCAAGAAGGATAGGACACAGGCTCTTTTGATTGGTGGGCCTAGCAAGGCCAAGGGAAAGGGTAAGGAGCCTGCAAAAGGTGACCCCCTTAAGCCCAAAGGAAAATCCAAGAAGAAGAAGGGCAAGAAGAAGGGTAAGAAGGCACCTAAGGACAAGGGTGATGCTGAGTGCTTCCATTGTGGCAAGAAAGGCCACTGGAAGAGGAATTGTCCAGACTACCTGAACAATGTGAAGGACAAGAAGCATGGTGATGCTTCTGCCTCAGGTATTTTCATGATTGAGATAAATTATTCTTATGCTAATCCATCCTCATGGGTATTAGATACCGGGTGTGGTTCTCATATCTGCAATATGTTGCAGGTACTTAGGAGCCCAAGGAGATTGGATAGAAACGAGGTGGATCTCCGCGTTGGTAATGGAGCAAGAGTTGCTGCTCATTCAGTTGGAGATGCTGACCTTATTTTGCCTACGGGCCTTTTACTGCATTTGAATAATTGTCTTTATGTTCCGCAAATTTCTAGAAACATTATTTCAATTTCTTGTTTAGAACAAGATGGATATACTTTCAGTATTAGGAATGGTACTTTTTCTATCATTTTGAATGATATGGTTTACGGTACTGCTTCTTTAATAAATGGATTGTATGTGTTGGAAATGGGAAATGAAGTGCTCAATATAGATGTGAAACGACCTAGGACGGATAATCAATCTTATCTTTGGCACTGTAGACTAGGGCACATAAATGAAACAAGATTGTCTAGGATGCATAGAGATGGATACCTGGACTCCATGGATTTGGAATCCTATGGACAGTGTGAATCTTGTCTAGCTGGGAAAATGATTCAACAAAAGCCCAAAGGGCTTGAGAGTCATAGGGCTAGTGAGTTATTAGAACTCATTCATACTGATGTATGTGGCCCAATGTCTATTGAGGCTAGAGGTGGATATTCTTATTTCATTACCTTTACAGATGACAAATCAAGATTTGGGTATATATACCTAATGAGATATAAATCTGAAGCTTTTGAAAAGTTCAAAGAGTTTAGGAATGAGGTGGAGAAACAGCGTGGCAAGATGATTAAGACATTACGATCAGATCGTGGTGGTGAATATTTGAGCCACGAGTTTTTCAGGGTTATCTGAGAGAAAATGGAATTCTCTCACAATTTACCGCTCCTTACACACCACACCAAAACGGTGTCTCCGAAAGGAGAAACAGGACCTTGTTAGACATGGTTAGGTCTATGATAGTGAGACTCAACTTCCAAAATCGTTTTGGGGATATGCCTTAGACACAGCGGCATACCTTCTAAATAGGGTACCGTCTAATCTGTTCAGACCACACCATATGAGATATGGAGTGGTAAGAGAC
>JAVKPL010006612.1:0-26898 GCA_032173675.1 Gastrolobium villosum | reverse complement strand
AAAAACAATACAAAATCAATTTCTTTTGCATTTATTTTATTCATCCGTTTTCGATGGAATTCATTTTCCGTCAAAAATCTTCGACGGAATCCATTTTCCGTCAAAAATGTTCAACGGAATCCATTTTCCGTTGAAAAACTTCACAAAATTAATTTCTTTTGCATTTATTTTATTCATCCGTTTTCGACGGAATTTGTTTTCCGTCGAAAAACTTCACAAAATCAATTTCTTTTGCATTTATTTTAATCATCCGTTTTCGACGGAATACATTTTTCGTCAAAAATCTTCGACGGAATCCATTTTTCGTCGAAAAACTTCATAAAATCAATTTATTTTGCATTTATTTTATTCATCCATTTTCGACGGAATCCGTTTTCCATCAAAAAATTTCACAATATCAACCGTGAAAAAAACTTCACAAAATTAATTTATTTTGCGTTTATTTTATTCATCCATTTTCGACGGAATTCATTTTCCGTCAAAAATCTTCGACAGAATCCATTTTCCGTCGAAAAACTTGACAAAATCAATTTCTTTTACATTTATTTTATTCATCCGTTTTCAATGGAATCCATTTTCCTTCAAAAAAACTTTACAAAATCAAATTATTTTCCAATTTATTTTAATCATCCGTTTTCGACGGAATTCGTTTTCCGTCAAAAATCTTCGACTGATTTCCTTTTTCGTCGAAAAACTTCCCAAAATCAATTTTTTTCCATTTATTTTATTCATCCGTTTTCAACGGAATCCATTTTCCTTCGAAAAATAACACACAAAAAAATTTCTTTTGCATTTATTTTATTCATCCATTTTCGACGGAATTCATTTTCCGTCAAAAATCTTCGACGAAATCCATTTTTCGTCAAAAATCTTCTACGGAATCAATTTTCCGTCGAAAAACTTCACAAAATCAATTTCTTTTGCATTTATTTTATTCATCAATTTTCGACGAAATCCATTTTCCGTCGAAAAACTTCACAAAATTAATTTCTTTTGCATTTATTTTATTCATCCGTTTTCATCGGAATCCATTTTCCGTCGAAAAACTTCACAAAATTAATTTCTTTTGCATTTATTCTATTCATCCGTTTTCATCGGGATCCATTTTCCGTCGAAAAACTTCACAAAATCAATTTCTTTTGCATTTATTTTATTCATCCATTTTCGACGGAATTCATTTTCCGTCAAAAATCTTCGACGGAATCCATTTTTCGTCGAAAACTACACAAAATCAATTTCTTTTGCATTTATTTTATTCATCCATTTTCAACGGAATTCATATTTTCCGTCAAAAATCTTCGACGGAATCCATTTTTAGTCGAAAAACTTCACAAAATTAATTTCTTTTGCATTTATTTTATTCATCAGTTTTCGACGGAATCCGTTTTCTTTCGAAAAACTTTACAAAATCAATTTCTTTTTCAATTTATTTTATTAATCCGTTTTCCGACAAAAATCTTCGACGAATTTCCTTTTTCGTCGAAAAACTTCGCAAAAACAATTTCATTTGCATTTATTTTATTCATCCGTTTTCAACGGAATCCATTTTCCTTCGAAAAACAACACAAAAATTAAATTCTTTTGCTATTATTTTATTCATCCATTTTCGTCAGAATCCGTTTTCCGTCAAAAATCTTCTAAGGAATCCATTTTCCGACGAAAAACTTCAAAAAATCAATTTCTTTTGCATTTACTTTATTAATCCGTTTTCGACGAAATTCTTTTTCCATCGAAAAACTTCACAAAATCAATTTCTTTTGCATTTATTTTATTCATCCTTTTTCGACGGAATACATTTTTCGTCAAAAATCTTCGACGGAATACATTTTCCGTCGAAAACTTTACAAAATCAATTTCTTTTGCATTTATTTTATTCATCCATTTTCGACGGAATCCGTTTTCCATCAAAAAACTTCGCAAAAAAAATTTCTTTTGAATTTATTTTATTCATCCATTTTCGACGGAATCCATTTTCCGTCAAAAAATTTGACAATATGAATTTATTTTCCATTTATCTTATTCATCCGTTTTCGACGGAATTCATTTTCCGTCGAAAAACTTCACAAAATCAATTTCTTTTTCATTTATTTTATTCATCCATTTTCGACAGAATTCATTTTCCTACAAAAATCTTCGACGGAATACATTTTCCGTCGAAAACTTCACAAAAACAATTTCTTTAGACGGCATGCGCGCGATGGAAGCATCCGGTAGCGCCATGTCCATCTCGCTAGGCATGGTCGATACCATCAAGAACCAGCCCTCTCAGCCGTCAATTCCTTTCACAACTTGTTCAGTCGTGATTCATCCGGGTGCCTCCACAAGATTAACGATGCACGTAAGGCAATAACAGACGGGACCGGGGTAAGTCCCCAAAACGAACCGCCGCACATGCATCAACGATGCTAAATCATCGTCAAGTTACTATGGGAATTCGACCTCAATGCAACGGGACATGGGCCCGAGCGCATTGAGAAGGAATTCCCCTGAAACACGTCCCACTCAGGCAACTCGGCAGTCATCGCAATTATGTCCCCAGGGCATCAGGAATCGAGAGGGACGCACCGAATGGGCGACGTTCGGTTGTGGATGCGAAAGGAATCAAGCACCCACGTGGGATGCCCCGGGATCCATTGCTCTTGCGTCGTCGATGGCTGGACGAGCCACGCCACATTGTCGTGGGAACTCAGCCTTAACACAGCGGGACATTGGTGCGCACGACGTTGCTCCTAGCAGGCGTCAAAGGCCTAACCCACCTCCCTCGGTGATGTACACAATACCTAGGCCCCACAAGCATGGGAAGGCTTGCACGAGCTCTAGGGAGAGCCCCTATGGTGCCCCTACACAGCCCACCGCAGGCGTGGGAAGGCAGGCAGCTGCTTCCCCCTATAATAGCCTTATATGCAGTTGCCAGTTTTGCACAAGTAGATACCTTTTTTCTGAGGAGGAAGAAGTCCAAATTCGGACCTAGAAATTAAATTTCGGTCTAATTTTTTGCATGCATTCTTGTAAAAACCATATCTTACTGTTCCCAAAGTCTCATGATTTTTATAGATGGGATTAATTTAATATTAATTTTTCAAGAGGCGTGATTTGAGAAAATCCAAAAAAATGGAAAATCGTACCTAGGCATCGAATTTTGATCTGGTTTTTTGCAAGCATCCATGCTTAAATATATCCAACATCCCCTCCAAGTTTCATTGGATTTCATGGAAGAATTGTTTTTTACTGAATTTTTGGAGCCTATGCCTCCTCCCCCTTTTAATAGCCTTATATGCAGTTACCAGTTTTGCACAAAATCAATTTTTTTCCATTTATTTTATTCATCCGTTTTCAACGGAATCCATTTTCCTTCGAAAAACAACACAAAGAAAAATTTCTTTTACATATATTTTATTCATCCATTTTCGACGGAATTCATTTCCCGTCAAAAAACTTCACAAAATCAATTTCTTTTGCCTTTATTTTATTCATCCATTTTCGACGGAATTCATTTTTCGTCAAAAATCTTCGACGGAATTCATTTTCTGTCAAAAATCTTCTACGGAATCCATTTTCGTCGAAAAACTTCAATTTCTTTTGCATTTATTTTATTCAATTTTCCGTCGAAAAAATTCACAAAATCAATTTCTTTTGCATTTATTTTATTCATCCATTTTCGACGGAATTCATTTTCTGTCAAAAATCTTCGACGGAATCCATTTTCGTCGAAAAACTTCACAAAATCAATTTCTTTTGCATTTATTTTCTTCATCCGTTTTCGGCGGAATACATTTTCCGTCAAAAATCTTCGACGGAATCCATTTTCCGTCGAAAACTTCACAAAATCATTTTCTTTTGCATTTATTTTATTCATCCATTTTCGACGGAATCCGTTTTCCGTCAAAAACTTCGCAAAAACAATCTCTTTTGAATTAATTTTATTCATCCATTTTCGACGGAATCCATTTTCTGTCAAAAAACTTCACAAAATCAATTTCTTTTGCATTTATTTTATTCATCCATTTTCGACGAAATTCATTTTCCGTCAAAAATCGTCGACGGAATCCATTTTCCGTCGAAAAACTTCACAAAATCAATTTCTTTTGCATTTATTTTACTCATCCATTTTCGACGGAATCCGTTTTCCATCGAAAAACTTCACAAAATCAATTTCTTTTGCATTTATTTTATTCATCCATTTTCGACGGAATCCATTTTCCTTCGAAAAACAACACAAAATCAATTTCTTTTGCTTTTATTTTATTTATCCATTTTTGACGGAATACATTTTCCGTCAAAAATCTTCGTCGGAATCTATTTTCCGTCGAAAAACTTCATAAAATCAATTTTTTTTGCATTTATTTTATTCATCCATTTTCGACGGAATTCATTTCCCGTCAAAAAACTTCACAAAATCAATTTCTTTTGCCTTTATTTTATTCATCCATTTTCGACGGAATTCATTTTCCGTCAAAAATCTTCGACGGAATCCATTTTTCGTCAAAAATCTTCTACGGAATCAATTTTCCGTCGAAAAACTTCAGAAAATCAATTTCTTTTGCATTTATTTTATTCATCTATTTTCGACGGAATCCATTTTCCGTCGAAAAACTTCACAAAATCAATTTCTTTTGCATTTATTTTATTCATCCATTTTCGACGGAATTCATTTTCTGTCAAAAATCTTCGACGGAATCCATTTTCGTCGAAAAACTTCACAAAATCAATTTCTTTTGCATTTATTTTATTCATCCGTTTTCGGCGGAATACATTTTCCGTCAAAAATCTTCGACGGAATCCATTTTCCGTCGAAAACTTCACAAAATCATTTTCTTTTGCATTTATTTTATTCATCCATTTTCGACGGAATCCGTTTTCCGTCAAAAACTTCGCAAAAACAATTTCTTTTGAATTTATTTTATTCATCCATTTTCGACGGAATCCATTTTCCGTCAAAAAACTTCACAAAATCAATTTCTTTTGCATTTATTTTATTCATCCATTTTCGACGAAATTCATTTTCCGTCAAAAATCGTCGACGGAATCCATTTTCCGTCGAAAAACTTCACAAAATCAATTTCTTTTGCATTTATTTTACTCATCCATGTTCGACGGAATCCGTTTTCCGTCGAAAAACTTCACAAAATCAATTTCTTTTGCATTTATTTTATTCATCCGTTTTCGACGGAATCCATTTTCCTTCGTAAAACAACACAAAATCAATTTCTTTTGCATTTATTTTATTTATCCATTTTCGGCGGAATACATTTTCCGTCAAAAATCTTCTACGGAATCCATTTTCCGTCAAAAAACTTCACAAAAATCAATTTCTTTTGCATTTATTTTACTCAATCATTTTTGACGGAATCCGTTTTCCGTCGAAAAACTTCACAAAATCAATTTCTTTTCCTATTTATTTTATTCATCCATTTTCGACGAATTTCATTTTCCATAAAAAATCTTCGACGGATTTCCTATTTCGTCGAACAACTTCACAAAATCAATTTCATTTGCATTTATTTTATTCATCTATTTTCAACGGAATCCATTTTGCTTCGAAAACTACACAAAATCAATATCTTTTACATTTATTTTATTCATCCATTTTCGACAGAATCCGTTTTCCGTCGAAAAACTTCACAAAATCAATTTCTTTTGCATTTATTTTAATCATCCTTTTTCGACGAAATTCATTTTCCGTCAAAAATCTTCGACGGAATCCATTTTCCATCGAAAAACTTCACAAAATCAATTTCTTTTGCATTTATTTTATTCATCCGTTTTCGATGGAATTCATTTTCCGTCAAAAATCTTCGACGGAATCCATTTTCCGTCAAAAATGTTCTACGGAATCCATTTTCCGTCGAAAAACTTCACAAAAGTAATTTCTTTTGCATTTATTTTATTCATCCGTTTTCGACGGAATTTGTTTTCCGTCGAAAAACTTCACAAAATCAATTTCTTTTGCATTTATTTTAATCATCCGTTTTTGAAGGAATACATTTTTCGTCAAAAATCTTCGACGGAATCCATTTTTCGTCGAAAAATTTCATAAAATCAATTTCTTTTGCATTTATTTTATTCATCCATTTTCGACAGAATCCGTTTTCCATCAAAAAATTTCACAATATCATCAATTTCTTTTGCATTTATTTTATTCATCCATTTTCCGTGAAAAAAACTTCACAAAATTAATTTCTTTTGCATTTATTTTCGACGGAATTCATTTTCCGTCCAAAATCTTCGACAGAATCCATTTTCCGTCGAAAAACTTGACAAAACCAATTTCTTTTACATTTGTTTTATTCATCAGTTTTCGACGGAATCCGTTTTCCGTCCAAAAACTTCACAAAATGAATTTCTTTTCCATTTATCTTATTCATCCGTTTTCGACGGAATTCATTTTCCGTCCAAAATCATCGACGAAATACATTTTCCGTCGAAAAACATCACAAAATCAATTTCTTTTGCATTTATTTTACTCATCCATTTTCGACGGAATCCGTTTTCCGTCGAAAAACTTCACAAAATCAATTTCTTCTCCTATTTATTTTATTCATCCGTTTTCGACGAATTTCATTTTCCGTAAAAAATCTTCGACGGATTTCCTTTTTCGTCGAACAACTTCACAAAATCAATTTCATTTGCATTTATTTTATTCATCTGTTTTCAACGGAATCCTTTTTGCTTCGAAAAACAACACAAAATCAATATCTTTTGCATTTATTTTATTCATCCATTTTCGACGGAATCCGTTTTCCGTCGAAAAACTTCACAAAATCAATTTCCTTTGCATTTATTTTATTCATCCATTTTTGACGAAATTCAGTTTCCGTCAAAAATCTTCGACGGAATCCATTTTCCATCGAAAAACTTCACAAAATCAATTTCCTTTGCATTTATTTTATTCATCCATTTTTGACGAAATTCATTTTCCGTCAAAAATCTTCGACGGAATCCATTTTCCATTGAAAAACTTCACAAAATCAATTTCTTTTGCATTTACTTTATTCATCCGTTTTCGATGGAATTCATTTTCCGTCAAAAATGTTCTACTACGGAATCCATTTTCCGTCGAAAAACTTCACAAAATTAATTTCTTTTGCATTTATTTTATTCATCCGTTTTCGACGAAATTTGTTTTCCGTCGAAAAACTTCACAAAATCAATTTCCTTTGCATTTATTTTATTCATCCATTTTTGACGAAATTCAGTTTCCGTCAAAAATCTTCGACGGAATCCATTTTCCATCGAAAAACTTCACAAAATCAATTTCTTTTGCATTAATTTTATTCATCCGTTTTCGACGGAATACATTTTCCGTCAAAAATCTTCGACGGAATCCGTTTTCCGTCGAAAAACTTTACAAAATCAATTTCTTTTCCAATTTATTTTATTCATCCATTTTTTACGGAATTCGTTTTATGTCAAAAATCTTCAACGGATTTCCTTTTTCGTCGAAAAACTTCACAAAATCAATTTCTTTTACATTTATTTTATTCATCCGTTTTCAACGGAATCCATTTTCCTTCGAAAAACAATACAAAATCAATTTCTTTTGCATTTATTTTATACATCAGTTTTCGACGGAATCCGTTTTCCGTCAAAAAACTTCACAAAGTGAATTTCTTTTCCATTTATCTTATTCATCCGTTTTCGACGGAATTCATTTTTCGTCCAAAATCATCGACGAAATCCATTTTCCGTCGAAAAACTTCACAAAAATCAATTTCTTTTGCATTTATTTTACTCCATCATTTTCGACGGAATCCGTTTTCCGTCGAAAAACTTCACAAAATCAATTTCTTTTCCTATTTATTTTATTCATCCATTTTCGACGAATTTCATTTTCCGTAAAAAATCTTCGACGGATTTCCTATTTCGTCGAACAACTTCACAAAATCAATTTCATTTGCATTTATTTTATTCATCTATTTTCAACGGAATCCATTTTGCTTCGAAAACTACACAAAATCAATATCTTTTACATTTATTTTATTCATCCATTTTCGACAGAATCCGTTTTCCGTCGAAAAACTTCACAAAATCAATTTCTTTTGTATTTATTTTAATCATCCTTTTTCGACGAAATTCATTTTCCGTCAAAAATCTTCGACGGAATCCATTTTCCATCGAAAAACTTCACAAAATCAATTTCTTTTGCATTTATTTTATTCATCCGTTTTCGATGGAATTCATTTTCCGTCAAAAATCTTCGACGGAATCCATTTTCCGTCAAAAATGTTCTACGGAATCCATTTTCCGTCGAAAAACTTCACAAAAGTAATTTCTTTTGCATTTATTTTATTCATCCGTTTTCGACGGAATTTGTTTTCCGTCGAAAAACTTCACAAAATCAATTTCTTTTGCATTTATTTTAATCATCCGTTTTTGAAGGAATACATTTTTCGTCAAAAATCTTCGACGGAATCCATTTTTCGTCGAAAAATTTCATAAAATCAATTTCTTTTGCATTTATTTTATTCATCCATTTTCGACAGAATCCGTTTTCCATCAAAAAATTTCACAATATCATCAATTTCTTTTGCATTTATTTTATTCATCCATTTTCCGTGAAAAAAACTTCACAAAATTAATTTCTTTTGCATTTATTTTCGACGGAATTCATTTTCCGTCCAAAATCTTCGACAGAATCCATTTTCCGTTGAAAAACTTGACAAAACCAATTTCTTTTACATTTGTTTTATTCATCAGATTTCGACGGAATCCGTTTTCCGTCCAAAAACTTCACAAAATGAATTTCTTTTCCATTTATCTTATTCATCCGTTTTCGACGGAATTCATTTTCCGTCCAAAATCATCGACGAAATACATTTTCCGTCGAAAACTTCACAAAATCAATTTCTTTTGCATTTATTTTACTCATCCATTTTCGACGGAATCCGTTTTCCGTCGAAAAACTTCACAAAATCAATTTCTTCTCCTATTTATTTTATTCATCCGTTTTCGACGAATTTCATTTTCCGTAAAAAATCTTCGACGGATTTCCTTTTTCGTCGAACAACTTCACAAAATCAATTTCATTTGCATTTATTTTATTCATCTGTTTTCAACGGAATCCTTTTTGCTTCGAAAAACAACACAAAATCAATATCTTTTGCATTTATTTTATTCATCCATTTTCGACGGAATCCGTTTTCCGTCGAAAAACTTCACAAAATCAATTTCCTTTGCATTTATTTTATTCATCCATTTTTGACGAAATTCAGTTTCCGTCAAAAATCTTCGACGGAATCCATTTTCCATCGAAAAACTTCACAAAATCAATTTCTTTTGCATTTATTTTATTCATCCGTTTTCGATGGAATTCATTTTCCGTCAAAAATCTTCGACGGAATCCATTTTCCGTCAAAAATGTTCTACGGAATCCATTTTCCGTCGAAAAACTTCACAAAATTAATTTCTTTTGCATTTATTTTATTCATCCGTTTTCGAATGAATTTGTTTTCCGTCGAAAAACTTCACAAAATCAATTTCTTTAGCATTTATTTTAATCATCCGTTTTCGACGGAATACATTTTTCGTCAAAAATCTTCGACGGAATCCATTTTTCGTCGAAAAACTTCATAAAATCAATTTCTTTTGCATTTATTTTATTCATCCATTTTCAACGGAATCCATTTTCCTTCGAAAAATAACACACAAAAAAATTCTTTTGCATTTACTTTATTCATCCATTTTCGACGGAATTCATTTTCCGTCAAAAATCTTCGACGGAATCCATTTTTCGTCAAAAATCTTCTACGGAATCAATTTTCCGTCGAAAAACTACACAAAATCAATTTCTTTTGCATTTATTTTATTCATCTATTTTCGACGGAATCCATTTTCCGTCGAAAAACTTCACAAAATTAATTTCTTTTGCATTTATTTTATTCATCCATTTTCATCGGAATCCATTTCCCGTCGAAAAACTTCACAAAATTAATTTCTTTTGCATTTATTTTATTCATCCATTTTCATCGGAATCCATTTTCCGTCGAAAAACTTCACAAAATCAATTTCTTTTGCATTTATTTTATTCATCCAATTTCGACGGAATTCATTTTCCGTCAAAAATCTTCGACGGAATCCATTTTTCGTCGAAAACTTCACAAAATCAATTTCTTTTGCATATATTTTATTCATCCATTTTCGACGGAATTCATTTTCCGTCAAAAATCTTCGACAGAATCCATTTCTCGTCGAAAAACTTCACAAAATTAATTTCTTTTGCATTTATTTTATTCATCAGTTTTCGACGGAATCCGTTTTCTTTCGAAAAACTTTACAAAATCAAATTCTTCTTCAATTTATTTTATTAATCCGTTTTCCGTAAAAAATCTTCGACGGATTTCCTTTTTCGTCGAAAAACTTCGCAAAAACAATTTCTTTTGCATTTATTTTATTCATCCATTTTCAACGGAATCCATTTTCCTTCAAAAAACAACACAAAAATTAAATTCTTTTGCTATTATTTTATTCATCCATTTTCGTCAGAATCCGTTTTCCGTCAAAAATCTTCTAAGTAATCCATTTTCCGTCGAAAAACTTCAAAAAACCAATTTCTTTTGCATTTATTTTATTAATCCGTTTTCGACGGAATTCATTTTCCATCGAAAAACTTCACAATATCAGTTTCTTTTGCATTTATTTTATTCATCCATTTTCGACGGAATACTTTTTCCGTCAAAAATCTTCGACGGAATCCATTTTCCGTCGAAAATTTCACAAAATTAATTTCTTTTGCATTTATTTTATTTATCCATTTTCGACGGAATCCGTTTTCAATCAAAAAACTTTGCAAAAAAATTTTCTTTTGAATTTATTTTATTCATCCATTTTCGACGGAATCCATTTTCCATCAAAAAACTTCACAAAATCAATTTCTTTTGCATTTATCTTATACATCCATTTTCGACGGAATCCATTTTCCGTCAAAAAACTTGACAATATGAATTTCTTTTCCATTTATCTTATTCATCCGTTTTTGACGGAATTCATTTTCCGTCGAAAAACTTCACAAAATCAATTTCTTTTTCATTTATTTTATTCATCCATTTTCAACAGAATTCATTTTCCAACAAAAATCTTCGACGGAATCCATTTTCCATCGAAAACTTCACAAAAACAATTTCTTTTGACGGCATGCACGCGATGGAAGCATCCGGTAGCGCCTTGTCCATCTCGCTAGGCATGATCGATACCATCAAGAACCAGCCCTCTCCGCCGTCAATTCCTTTCACAACTTGTTCAGTCGTTATTCATCCGGGTGCCTCCACAAGATAAACGATGCACGTAAGGCAATAACAGCCGGGACCGGGGTAAGTCCCCAAAATGAACCGCCGCACAAGCATCAACGATGCTAAATCATCACCAAGTTATTATGGGAATTCGACCTCAATGCAACGGGACATGGGCCCGAGCGCATTGAGAAGGAATTCCCCCGAAACACGTCCCACTCAGGCAACTCGGCAGTCATCGCAATTGTGTCCCCAGGGCATCAGGAATCGAGAGGGACGCACCGAATGGGCGACGTTCGGTTGTGGATGCGAAAGGAATCAAGCATCCATGTGGGATGCCCCGGGATCCATTGCTTTTGCATGCATGCTTGGAAAAACCATATCTTATTGTTCCCAAAGTCTCATGATTTTTCTCCATGAGATTAATTTAATATTAATTTTTCAAGAGGCTTAATTTGAGAAAATCCGAAAAAATGGAAAATCGTACCCAGGCACCGAATTTTGATATGGTTTTTTGCAAGCATCCATGCTTAAATATATCCAACATCCTCTCCAAGTTTCATTGGATTTCATGGCAGGATTTATTTTTAATGAATCTTTAGAGCCTATGCCTCCTCCCCCATATAATAGGCTTATATTCATTTTTCAATTTTGCACAAGTAGACTTTTTTTTTTTGCGAGGAGGAAGAAGGTCCAATTTATAGAGGGTGGCCATCCGATCAAAGACTAACCAGAGAATCGTTACCTCCACCCCATTTTTGCCAAATTCCATCGTTTAGACCACTTTTTCGGGGCCCGGAATATTTTTTATCAATCCCTGAACAAGTGAAAATTGAGAAAATCCGAAAAAATGGAAAAGCATACCCCGGCATTGAATTTTGAGCTGGTTTTTTTGCAGGCGTCCATACTTAAATATATCCAACATCCCATCCAAGTTTCATTGGATTTCATGGTGAATTTTTTCATTGATCTGAATATGCATGCTCCCACGATTTTTGAGTTCCTCTAACTTATTTGATAGTGTTTCTGCATTTGTTTTGGTCAATTTTTAGTGTAGTCTATCATCGGGTGCTCCGCGTCAGGCACCGGGTGAACCTCGTCCGACACCAGGTCAAACATCAGGCGCATCTCGTCAGGCACCGAGTCAAGCATAAGGTGCACCAGGCGCACCTCATGGGGCACCAAGTCAAGCATCCGGGGCATCTCAACGGATTTCCTTTTTCGTCGAAAAACTTCGCAAATACAATTTCTTTTGCATTTATTTTATTCATCCGTTTTCAACGGAATCCATTTTCCTTCGAAAAACAACACAAAAATTAAATTCTTTTGCTATTATTTTATTCATCCATTTTCGTCAGAATCCGTTTTCCGTCAAAAATCTTCTAAGGAATCCATTTTCCATCGAAAAACTTGAAAAAATCAATTTCATTTGCATTTATTTTATTCATCCGTTTTCAACGGAATCCATTTTGCTTCGAAAAACAACACAAAATCAATATCTTTTGCATTTATTTTATTCATCCATTTTCGACGGAATCCGTTTTCCGTCAAAAAACTTCACAAAATCAATTTCTTTTGCATTTATTTTCTTCATCCATTTTCGACGGAATTCATTTTCCGTCAAAAATCTTCGATGGAATCCGATTTCCGTCGAAAAACTTCAAATAATCAATTTCTTTTGCATTTATTTTATTCATCCGTTTTTGACGGAATCCATTTTGCTTCTAAAAACTTTACAAAATCAAATTATTTTCCAATTTATTTTATTCATCCGTTTTCGACGGAATTCGTTTTCCGTCAAAAATCTTCAACTGTTTTCCTTTTTAGTCGAAAAACTTCACAAAATCAATTTCTTTCCATTTATTTTATTCATCCATTTTCAATGGAATCCATTTTCCATCAAAAAACAACACAAAATCAATTTCTTTTGCATTTATTTTATTCATCCATTTTCGACGGAATTCTTTTTCCGTCAAAAATCTTCGACGGAATCCATTTTCCGTCGAAAAACTTCACAAAATCAATTTCTTTTGCAATTTTTTTATTCATCCATTTTCGACGGAATTCATTTTCCGTAGAAAAACTTCACAAAACAAATTTCTTTTGCATTAATTTTATTCATCCATTTTCGACGGAATACATTTTCCGTCAAAAATCTTCGACGGAATCCGTTTTCCGTCGAAAAACTTTACAAAATCAATTTCTTTTCCAATTTATTTTATTCATCCATTTTTTTCCGGAATACATTTTACGTCCAAAATCTTCAACGGATTTCCTTTTTCGTCAAAAAACTTCACAAAATCAATTTCTTTTGCATTTATTTTATGCATCCGTTTTCAACGGAATCCATTTTCCTTCGAAAAACAATACAAAATCAATTTCTTTTGCATTTATTTTATTCATCAGTTTTCGACGGATCCGTTTTCCGTCAAAAAACTTCACAAAATGAATTTCATTTCCATTTATCTTATTCATCCGTTTTCGACGGAATTCATTTTCCGTCCAAAATCGTCGACGAAATCCATTTTCCGTCGAAAAACTTCACAAAATCAATTTCTTTTGCATTTATTTTACTCATCCATTTTCGACGGAATCCGTTTTCCGTCGAAAAACTTCACAAAATCAATTTCTTCTCCTATTTATTTTATTCATCCGTTTTCGACGAATTTCATTTTCCGTAAAAAATCTTCGACGGATTTCCTTTTTCGTCGAACAACTTCACAAAATCAATTTCTTTTGCATTTATTTTATTCATCCGTTTTCGGCGGAATACATTTTCCGTCAAAAATCTTCGACGAAATCCATTTTCCGTCGAAAACTTCACAAAATCATTTTCTTTTGCATTTATTTTATTCATCCATTTTCGACGGAATCCGTTTTCCGTCAAAAACTTCGCAAAAACAATTTCTTTTGAATTTATTTTATTCATCCATTTTCGACGGAATCCATTTTCCGTCAAAAACTTCACAAAATCAATTTCTTTTGCATATATTTTATTAATCCATTTTCGACGAAATTCATTTTCCGTCAAAAATCGTCGACGGAATCCATTTTCCATCGAAAAACTTCACAAAATCAATTTCTTTTACATTTATTTTACTCATCCATTTTCGACGGAATCCGTTTTCCGTCGAAAAACTTCACAAAATCTGTAACGCCCTCCCTTGTATGCATCCAAGAGAGTCGTTTGCTAAGCGGAATTAGAGTCTTTAACGTCACATAACTATCAGAGATTCTTATTCTAAATACAAATCCGTAAAGCGTTTCAAAATTCTTATCACCTCTGTTTGGACGATAAAAAATATTTCAAGTGATTTAGAAAGAGCACGTTGGGGGCTTCGCGTGCATATAAAATAATAGTAAATCGGAGTTCGTTTGCTCATAAAAACACCACCCGTAAGGTGCACTGTAAAAAAATTCAGCACTTAAGACATTCAAAAATTCCTTTTTCAAACGTTTTCCAAAACAGCCGCTGTTCATAAAAGTTCAAGGTAAAATAGAGATGATAAAGTCTACAGTCATCCAAGAGTACCAAAATATTAAGCATTACAGTCATCCAATCAATCAAACAGTAACAGTGAAAGTCCATGCATCAGCAAGCAACAGCAAACATCACTCCTTCAAATGCTTTTACGTCCTCCTGCCATTTAGAAATAGCAGCCCCGAAGGGGTGAGAATAATCCCAGTAGTGTGGCAACAAAACCAATAACATAACAGTATTAACTAGGCACAAAATCATAAACAGTCACTTCAACATATCCTTGTTCCTTTTCCTTTTTTCCTTTTCATCATATACATATATATTGCGTATATAACGCCTTTCCTTTGCGCTTTTAGCACCGTCGTGCGCGCACTTCACAGTGGACATCATATACATGGCACCTGAGCTCTGTGGATTCCAACTGTGGGCCTATGCGGACTGATGCCAAGTGTCCCATACCCTGGTACCTTAGGGATGCCTATATGATGCTTGCTCAAACACATGGTCCTGTACATAACTATTCTAAAATGCAAGGCTTATATGATCTTGGCACATGCATGCCATGCTATGCTTTCACACACAAAGCGTAAAAATAAATGCGGTATGATGTAAGGTGCATGCTTATATACTTTTCATATACGTTATGCTGCCACATAACAACTTTACCTCATCATCATATAGCCATCACGGCACATTCTTGGCAGTTTTCTTTCATCATAAGGAACATATTACTTTTACGGAGTATGGAGCATCATGTCACAACTTTATACCAGTAGTCAATAGTCACATTAGGTAATATCGCCTGACACTTACCTTGCGTGCCTTAAATAATACCAAACAGCGGCGAACTATCTCACTTCTTACGCGCACCTAAATCAATTACAAACAATCATTTACAGCGACGTTTTACAGCAGAAACAGAGAGCATACAACAGCGTTTTACAGCAGAAACAGTGAGCATACAGCAGCGTTTTACAGCAGAAAACAGTGACGTTTGTTCTTAAAACAGTGAGCAGAAAATAGTGACGTTGTTCTTAAAACAGTGAGCAGTGACAGTGTTGTTCTATAGCAGAAAACAGTGACGTTTTCCTTAAAAACAGTGGGCAGAACAGTGTCATTTTACAGCAGAAAAACCGTAGCACCTTGCAGCAGTAAACAGTGACCATTTTCAAACAGAAACAGTGACATCTTGAACATCAAAACAGTGGTAGAAACAGTGGCATTTGAGCGTCAAAATAGTGACATAATCAGTGGCATTTGAGCGTCAAAACGGTGACATAAACAGTGGCAATTGAACCTCAAAACAGTGACATCCTTAGTGGTATTTGCACATCAAAACAGTGGCATGAACGGTAGCATTTGAACATCAAAACAGTGACACAAGTAGTGATTTTTGAACATTAAAACAGTGGCATAAATAGTGATTTTTGGACATCAAAACAGTGGCATAAGTAGTGATTTTTTGAACATTAAAACAGTGGCATAAATAGTGATTTTTGAACATCAAAACAGTAGCATAAAGAGTAGTGTTTGAACATCAAGATGGTGATCATTTTATGCAGAAACAGTGGCACATTAAGTACTAAAACAGTGAGCATTTTTGTGCAGAAACAGTGGCATGTGAGGCACTAAAACAGTGAGCATTTTGTGCAGAAACTAAAATAGTGAGCATTTTGTGCAGAAACAGTGGCATGTGAGGCACTAAAACAGTGAGCATTTTGTGCAGAAACAGTGGCATCAAAATGGTGATCCTTTCAAACAGATACAGTGGCATATTTATCCTCAAAACAGTGGCACTTTCATACAGAAACAGTGGCATCAAATCAAGCATAGCAAGGAGACTTTCATACCATAACTAAAGCATACAAGTCATCATCAAGTAGCTCCACCATTATACCTTCACCATGCTCATTCAAGAATCCAAAACAAAACAGAATCAAGGAGACATCTCATGCACACACATGGTTACACACAATGAAAGAAGTCTAAGTTCTAAGCTTACCTCTTGTAGCACACACTTCTTGGTCAAGGATCACACACCACACCTTCTAGCTTTACTAAACAACAAGTTCACCCTTCCTAGAAGATGGCTTGTGCGCCCAAATGGTGAGGAGGAACAACTTGGGCAGACTTCTAAATGTGAGAACTCGGCTGGACAGTGAGGGAAGAAAAAGAAAGTACTTGCACTTACTTGGTGTTTAGGCCACGGTTTGAGAGTGTGAGGGAAGATGAGTTACCAAAGTTTTTCTTTCTCCAAGAGCTCTTGTATTCACGGCTAGAAGGTGAGGGAAGAGGAAGGAAGTTGGCTGAAAATGCAAAGTGAGGCCAGCCCCTCTTGTGCGCACAAAATAAAGAGGAGGGAGGAGAGGTTGGAATGATGAAGCATCATGACAAATTCTGATTTCTTGTGGAAGTGGGGCTGCAAGTTTGGTCAAAACAAGCAAGGAGCTTGCTTCTTGCACACTCTAGGCGCATGCAAGGATGTGGAAGGGAGAAATTGTCATCATGTGCACATGCAAGGTTGGTCTCTTGGTCAACAAGCTATGCAGATTTTGTGTCATAAAAATCTGATTTGGGACCTCCATGTGCGCCTAAGTGATGAGGATGCAGCCCAAAAGAAAAGCTAAGGAGTACAAGTGTCTTCCATGCAATAAGGTTGAAGGCAAAGGATGCACATGCAAGAGGTGAGGTGGCGGTCATGCAAGGGGTAAGTTGGAAGATTTTCTAAGGCTTTCCTACCTTCCTATGCGCATGAATGAGTGGGAAGGGATACATTTTGCCATGTGGAAGTTCCTTGCTACACAAGACAGCCTTGTAGGACAAAGCTTAGGGAGATAAGAGTGGATACAACCTTGGGCTGAACTAGATTAATCCAAGGACCAATTGGGCCATCGGCCACCACAAGAAAAGACCCAACAACACAAGTCTAAAGGTGACAAGTCCACACACTAGCCCACTTCCCAAGCCCTTTAAACACTAAAGCCTTATATCACACAATCAAATTACTCATATGATTTTAATGAAAGTTCACATGCCTACATATGTACTCTCCTATCATTTAATTTAAATACTTCACTAACTTACTTTAGTCCCATCCTAGGGTAAAGGTCATGTAATTCGCAAGCCACCAAACATGAACCAACAATTCGAATTCTACACATGCTTCTATATCATTATACACTTATGTATTTTACTAATTATGTGGGATGTTACAAAATCAATTTCTTTTGCATTTATTTTATTCATCCGTTTTCGACGGAATCCATTTTCCTTCGAAAAACAACACAAAATCAATTTCTTTTGCATTTATTTTATTTATCCATTTTCGACGGAATACATTTTCCATCAAAAATATTCATCGGAATCCATTTTCCGTCGAAAAACTTCACAAAATCAATTTCTTTTGCATTTATTTTTTTCATCCGTTTTCGACGGAATCCATTTTACGTCGAAAATTTTTACAAAATCAATTTCTTTTCCAATTTATTTTATTCATCCGTTTTTGACGGAATTCGTTTTATGTCAAAAATCTTCGACGGGTTTTCTTTTTCGTCGAAAAACTTCACAAAATCATTTTCTTTTGCATTTATTTTATTCATCCGTTTTCATCGGAATCCATTTTCCGTCGAAAAACTTCACAAAATCAATTTCTTTTGCATATATTTTATTAATCCATTTTCGACGAAATTCATTTTCCGTCAAAAATCGTCGACGGAATCCATTTTCCATCGAAAAACTTCACAAAATCAATTTCTTTTACATTTATTTTACTCATCCATTTTCGACGGAATCCGTTTTCCGTCGAAAAACTTCACAAAATCAATTTCTTTTGCATTTATTTTATTCATCCGTTTTCGACGGAATCCATTTTCCTTCGAAAAACAACACAAAATCAATTTCTTTTGCATTTATTTTATTTATCCATTTTCGACGGAATACATTTTCCATCAACAATCTTCGTCGGAATCTATTTTCCGTCGAAAAACTTCACAAAATCAATTTCTTTTGCATTTATTTTTTTCATCCGTTTTCGACGGAATCCATTTTACGTTGAAAATTTTTACAAAATCAATTTCTTTTCCAATTTATTTTATTCATCCGTTTTTGACGGAATTCGTTTTATGTCAAAAATCTTCGACGGATTTTCTTTTTCGTCGAAAAACTTCACAAAATCATTTTCTTTTGCATTTATTTTATTCATCCGTTTTCATCGGAATCCATTTTCCGTTGAAAAACTTCACAAAATCAATTTCTTTTGCATTTATTTTATTTATCCTTTTTTGACGGAATACATTTTCCGTCAAAAATCTTCGTCGGAATCTATTTTCCGTCGAAAAACTTCATAAAATCAATTTTTTTTTTGCATTTATTTTATTCATCCATTTTCGACGGAATTCATTTCCCGTCAAAAAACTTCACAAAATCAATTTCTTTTGCCTTTATTTTATTCTTCCATTTGTGCATTCGGTAGCGCCATGTCCATCTCGCTAGGCATGATCGATACCATCAAGAACCAGCCCTCTCCGCCGTCAATTCCTTTCACAACTTGTTCAGTCGTTATTCATCCGGGTGCCTCCACAAGATCAACGATGCACGTAAGGCAATAACAGCCGGGACCGGGGTAAGTCCCCAAAACGAACCGCCGCACATGCATCAACGATGCTAAATCATCGTCAAGTTATTATGGGAATTCGACCTCAATGCAACGGGACATGGGCCCGAGCGCATTGTGAAGGAATTCCCCCGAAACACGTCCCACTCAGGCAACTCGGCAGTCATCGCAATTGTGTCCCCAGGGCATCAGGAATCGAGAGGGACGCACCGAATGGGCGACGTTCGGTTGTGGATGCGAAAGGAATCAAGCATCCATGTGGGATGCCCCGGGATCCATTGCTCTTGCGTCGTCGATGGCTGAACGAGCCACGCCACATTGTCGTGGGAACTCAACCTCAACACAGCGGGACACTGGTGCGCACGACGTTGCTCCTAGCAGGCATCAAAGGCCTAACCCACCTCCCTCGGTGATGTATACAATACCTAGGCCCCACAAGCATGGGAAGGCTTGCACGAGCTCTAGGGAGAGCCCCTATGGTGCCCCTACACAGCCCACCGCAGGCGTGGGAAGGCAGGCAGCTGCTTCCCCCTATAATAGCCTTATATGCAGTTGCCAATTTTTCACAAGTAGATACCTTTTTTTCTGAGGAGGAAGAAGTCCAAATTCGGACCTAGAAATTAAATTTCGGTCTGATTTTTTGCATGCATTCTTGTAAAAACCATATCTTACTGTTCCCAAAGTCTCGTGATTTTTCTAGATGGGATTAATTTAATATTAATTTTTCAAGAGGCGTGATTTGAGAAAATCCAAAAAAATGGAAAATCGTACCTAGGCTTCGAATTTTGATCTGGTTTTTTGCAAGCATCCATGCTTAAATATATCCAACATCCCCTCCAAGTTTCATTGGATTTCATGGAAGGATTGTTTTTTAATAAATTTTTGGAGCCTATGCCTCCTCCCACCATATAATAGCCTTATATGCAGTTACCAGTTTTGCACAACTAGACTCCTTTTTTGCGAGGAGGAAGAAGGCCCAATTTGTAGAGGGTGGCCATACGATAAAAACTAACCAGAGAATCGTTACCCCCACCCTATTTTTGCCAAATTCCATCGTTTGGACCACTTTTTCGGTGCCCGAAATTTTTTTTATCAATCCCTGAACAAGTGAAAATTGAGAAAATCTGAAAAAATGGAAAAGCATACCCCAACATCGAATTTTGAGCTGCTTTTTTGCAGGCGTCCATACTTAAATATATCCAACATCCCCTCCAAGTTTCATTGGATTTCATGGAGAATCTTTACATTGATCTGAATATGCCTACTCCCCCCTAACCTATAGGAACCTTGCCTTGTATGCAACTGCCAAGACTTTGTGTGTGGTGCTCCCACGATTTTTTAGTTTCTCCAACTCATTTGATAGTGTTTTTGCATTTGTTTTGGTCAATTTTTAGTGTAGTCTATCATCGAGTGCACGGCATCAGGCACCAGGTGCACCTCGTCCGGCACCAGGCGCATCTCGTCCGGCACCTGGTGCACCACTCCATGCACCTCGTCAGGCATCGAGTCAAGCATAGGGTGCACCATGCCTGCGGTCGGGGCACCACGTCAGGCACCAGGCACGCCTCATGGGGCACCATGTCAAGCATCCGGGGCATCTCGTCGGGCAAAAGGTGCGCAGCCCACCGCGGGCATGGGAAGGCAGGCAGCTGCTCCCCCTTATAATAGCCTTACATGCAGTTGCCATTGGATCAAAGAAAGAGTGGGGATATTCTAACTACCAAAAATTCTTACTACTAACTTACTACCCATCAAATCACCATTGGATCAAAGAAAGAGTGTTAAAAAGTTTTTGAAGAAAGAGAAAATGTTAATCTGGGTTATTTATGGGAAACGTTATGAAACCCTTTTGGAGAAACCAACTTATCAATTATGGGTTATTTATGGGTTATGAAACGTTATTTATGCCGAAGGTTTCATAACGTTTCCCATAAATAACCCACATTGAAAACAGGTTAGGGTTTCACCACTTCGGCCCATACATAAAATAAAACCTTAATAAAATAAAACAAAACATTAAAACATAGCCTCGGGCCCTAAACACATTGGGTCTTAATTTGATTTACAAGTCCAAACGTCAAAATAAAATTCCAGCAAAAACACGTCATATTGGGCTCAGGTTTCGTCCATTTTCCTGTCCGAATTGGGCTTCAGTAGCTAAAATAGAATGTTCTTCCCTAGGAAATTTCATGGCATTAGAAATATTAAAATTGACCATGCTATCACCAATTTCCATGGAAAGAGTACCAGCATGCACATCTATCTTAGTCCTAGCAGTTTTCATGAAAGGTCTACCAAGTATGATTGTACTACTAGGAGTCTCACCCTCCATCCTTAGGACATAGAAATCAGCAGGAAAAATCAGATTGTTCACCCTAACTAATATATCCTCAACTACACCAGAAGGGTGAACACTACTCCTGTTGGCTAACTGAACAACAATACTAGTAGCACACAAAGGACCAAGACTAAGAGACTTATACACAGATTCAGGCATAACATTAATGGATGCTCCTAAGTCTAACACACAATCATGAAAAATAGAATTTCCAATAATGCAAGGAATAGTAAATGTCCCTGGACCTTGACACTTCTTGGGCATGGGCTGGATGAGTGCTGACATATTCTGGCTGACGCTGACTTGCTTATCTCCTTTCAGCCTCCTATTGTTAGTGCGCAGCTCCTTCAGATTCTTGGCACAACTCCTTAATTCAGATGATTTTTCTTTAGGAGAAACCAACTTATCAATTTGGTGAGCTATTTTGGAAGCCATCTCACTCGATTTTGAGGGTACAAGGGAATAGCTCATACTAGGCATAGTATTGTCCACATTTTCTCCGGACAATTTTGTATGGCTACGCTTGACTTCATCCAGTAGAATAGGCTTCTGCATGGAAGATGAGGGTTGCTGAGCAGCATAAATACCCACTCCACTTCTAGCAGCAGATAGAGAGCTACCATAAAGAGGTAAGCTTGAGCCTTTAGAATAGAGAAGATTAGACTTGTGACGGATTCGGCGGATACGACTAAAAGATCCCACATCATTATCCAATGCTGAACTTCTACGCTTTAATATCTGTAAAAATGAGAAAAGAAAAACACAAAATCTAGTAACATATCAAAAATATACATTGAAAAGACATGACTTATAACTAGCAAGTACTCGTACCCCTTTATTAGGTCCAGAAAGCATGTCATGATCCAATGCAGACCGAGTTGAAGATGACGGCTCTCCTTCAACAGCAAGCCCACCACCCTGTAAAATTAGAGAAACCACATAAGAATTTTGGTGCTAGAAACATTATAATCCAAAATGGTATTTTGGAAAAGGAAAACCTTGAGTGTGGAGGATGGGTATATTCTAGCATATGGTGTTCAAGCCATACGATATATTGCAGATCTCCCACGAGATCTTGGGATCACAAAACCATTTTCATGAACCGCAACATGTCTAGTAGCATTTGGCGCAATTGACATAATCGGGGATTTAAGAGGAAAGTTTTCACTTTTTAGAAGAGTTGGATCCTCCCTTGGTACAGGATTTTGTACACCTAACTTTGATGAGGAAAGATTAGAAGGTCTGCTCTCCATGTAAGCCTTTGCAAGCTCTACAGGTGAAGCAACATCCTCGATGGGAACCTGTGGACATTACAAAGCAATTCATGTGGGACGGAGCACAATAGAGAAATCAATAATTTCCAATCCACAAGATACAACCAAAAATATACGTAGAAGATAACTATGAAGGTAAGTTCTCATACACTTGAAGTAACATGTGGGATGATCCTTTGTCCGCAAGTCAACATTGGTTCTGAGGGATCTATTTCTTTCTTCTTCTCTTCTTCCCTGACATACGCATCCACAGTTCTTGAACGCAAAAGTGCTGTCAAATGATCAATCTCGGATCTGTGGATAATAGACAATGATCGTGTAAAGAATTAACTATTGTTGTGCTAATTATAAAACAACTACAAATAGATTGAAAGATTAGAAAATTACATTCAGCTACTAATTGTTAAAGAAGCAAAATGAGATGCATAATAACAAGAACTCCAAAAACTATAATAAGCGTAAGGAAGAGCAAATCAACACAAAGCTACTAAAAATATATAAGAACAAAAATTGGAAAAACAAATCGATAAAGACTGCTTAAACCTTGAGCCTTTTCTAAAGGAAAATTATTCAAATGCTAAGAGCAAATATATATTCAACAACTAAATAACAAAAGCAATAATTCCTCATGCACATGATACAAAACGTGCCTGGAGAAAGTCTTCTGCTTTAATAGTTTCTCAAGCTCGGTTAATCCACCTTCATTAGAGCAATTAATTTGAACATCACCTTCACCAACTGCTCCTTGTTGCTTGCCAGAGGAATTGTCAATCTGTTTATCATTCAACAAATGACAAAACAAAATGATAATGATAAAAAAAAAATTGTTTCCCCAATCAAAAGTGAACATTGCAACTACAATGCTCCATAATCAATAGAAATGAAAAAACTATTATATAGCATTTTCAAGATCTTTGAATTCCACTAAGCATTATTTTTTCAAGAATCCATATCCATATAAAAAACTTTGTATATATTCCTTAGTATATAACAATTAAATTCATAATGGAATACAATTGATGCTCATCATGAAGATGCAATTTCAAAGCACAAACACTAACTTCAATTAGCAGATTCGCACTCTGCCATTTCAAATATATAAAAGTTGAATTCACTCAATCTCTTGACATAGGACAACAATAAAATCGGATATTGTTACCGACACACAAACATAGAGAAATCATACAAAAGAAAGAAAGAGAATGAATCTTTATTGATGATTGAATATCAATCAAAAAAGGAGAGAAATCTCCTCAAGGGTTTCCCCTTACAACTGAGCTACTGCTTTGTTTTCTCAATACTAACATCTCTCCTCCACTACCTTCTAACCCTATTCCGCTTTAAACTAAACTCCTGTCCTTACAACTTCTCTAAGTAACTACCTAAGTGATCTAACTAAATATTGAAACCCTATTGTAACTACCCGTACCTAGATGTTGATATTTGGGATTATCTAACAAATACATTACAAAGTACAAAATCATTCAACACACTAGAATTGTAACATCCCAAGGGATGACTAGGGCTGGGAGTGATCGCCGATACAAAAGAGTGACACGAGCTGTCGAACTCGCGCAAATTAAAAATTATTTTTAATTAGGGTTCAAAAATTTGCAGTAAAGTGGAAACCCTAAGTCGTCTCTCAAGGAAATTGAATTGGTAAAAATCGCTTATGAAAACAGAAAATAAAAGGGGGGTTTTGGATTTCGGTTGAATAAAAGACAAAATATAAAAACTGGGATTAAAACTTCGTAATTAAAATTAACCAACCTAGGGTTAGGGTTCCATGGACGTCCTTCATTGGATAAAAATTACCAGATTCACGGTTGATCTCAATTGAATCAGAATCCTTATTTTCAATTGAGAACAATCGGATCATCAAATCTGATGATTATTCCTTTTCCATGATCGCAATCGCGACCCTCAGATCGAATATCCACAATCGCACGATATCGATCTGAGTTAGGAAAAGAAACAAATCTGGTTAAAGAATTAGAAAAATCACCAAATTCACGATTAATCCCAATTGAATCAGAATCCTTATTTCCAATTGAGGTTAATCGGATCATCAAATCTGATAATCATTCTTCACCCATAATCGCAATCGCGAACCTCAGATCGAATATCCACAATCGCACGATATTGATCTGAGTTAGGGTAAAGAGACAAATCTGGTTAGAGATTGATCGCAGATCCTCTAAACAGATCCATGGAATCCCTTCCCCTTTGGTTGATTAAAAGGGGGTTTAGCCTAGCATGGCTAGGATAAACATGATTACAAATTAAATTGCATAAAAGAAAAAGAAGAAGAAGATGAAGAACGCGAAGAACGCTTCAGAGAAAAAGTCTTGATCCCCAATTCTGAAAATTACATCCTCCTCCAAATGTTTTCCTTCCCTTGTGCTTCATATGCACCTAGGTCAGAAATCAATGTGGGCTGGGCTTAATTCAGATCGGCCCGGCCCATTCGTCTAAAATACAAAATAAAATAATAAAATAAAACTTAATTACAAGTCTAAAACTTCAGCAAAACATGGTCTCCTTGGCGTTAGAAATCGACCAGCTTCCAGTCCGAATTGGGCTTCGAGCTCTTCATAAGAATTGTAGCCCTCTGTGTTATCTGAAAAACCCAACAAGAACGGAGTCAATCCGACAACTGTGGACCGAGATATGGCCAAAATACAGAAGTAGCGTAAAGCTGAAAAATTCTGATGAAAATAAATTAAACCCAATCAAACACTAAAAAATGTAAATTAACTCAAAACATCATTATTTTATTCACATAAATCCTAAAAATACTAATCAAGAGCAACAAATAAGTGCAATAAAATATGTGTTATCAAATTCCCCCACACTTATCTTTTTGCACTCCTGGGCAAAAACTAAAATTAAAAGCAAATACTAAGATCAACCAGTCCTTTCTAACAATTACCAAGCATACAGAAAATATACAAAGATCACAAGTCTTCACAGCTAAATCAATCAGGACAGAAATTCTCTAATCTCAAATCACAAGACTTGCTAATTTTTGCTGCACATGCCAATTACAGAAAATGATTTCACACAAGATGCTCTCAATATTTTTCTCTCAAATGTATCAGGTAATCAGTGTATCACTCAAATCTACTCAAGAAAATCAATCTACCATAGGCTTGCTCAAATTCTACTTCTCCACTGCTACTAACACATGCATGCACAAATCAAGAGGGCTTTATGCGGGGTTGTAATGGGGCTGAGGTGAAGGTATGGATGAAATATGGGAAAAGAAGGTTAAACACCCTAGAAATCTACCAGAGCAAGGCTTAAGAACTAGACAAAGATAATGAAAAGATAAAAATAAACACACATTTTTTCTTTTTTCTTTTTCTATTTTTTTTTCTCATTTTTTTTTCTTTTTGCTTTTCCTATTTTTTTTTCTTTTTGCTTTTTATATTTTTTTATAACATAGAAGAACCACATAGCAGAGAAAAGAATCACATTGTCACCCCCCACACTTAAACTTTTCCACGTCTCGGGAAAACCCCCACACCTAAACACAACATCATAGTGAAAACCATTGCTCAGTAAATCTCCAGGGTGTGGAATTAATTGGTTTTTCACTTTATCTTGTAATGTGGCTAAAGAAATAAAGGATATAAAGGCTCAAAGGGGCTCACTAAGGGATAATAATGTAAGGGATGACTATCTGGCTAAAGTGGGTAAAGAAAGAAATGAATGCCTCAATCATATTCATGCATGTAAGTGAAAAAATGCAGTTTCAAAAAGAATCAGAGCAAGTTCTAGAGAGCAAAGATCAAGAGCAGAAGCACACAAGAAAGAAAGCATGGCCAGAAGATATGCCATGTATACAGGCTCAAAACCTCACAAGGGGTAACCAAATCATGCAATCAGCATCACGGCATCAATCAACAAGTATTGCAATCCAAGAATTGAGATCAAAGCCTAATAGACTTTACTATCAAACATTG
>JAVKPL010006611.1:0-26518 GCA_032173675.1 Gastrolobium villosum | reverse complement strand
TTAGAGAATAGCTTCTTCTTTTTTTTTTCTTTTTTGTCTCTTCCCTTTTAATTGCGAGCTGTGGTAATGCTGCTTTTTGTGACCAAAAGATTACGGGTTCGGATATAGAAAATAGTCTCTTTGCAAACATGTAAAAGTAAGACTGTGTACAAGGATTATCCTTATCCCTACTCTCTAGTCGGGGTTTTATGGAGAGTAAGACTGTGTATAAAGATTGTCCTCACCCCTACTATCGCTAGTTGGGGTTTAATGGGGAGTGGTTTTTCTCCCCTTTAAATTCTTTAGTAGAATATAGCTTTCATTTTGACGTTATTGGTTATTGGTAGATCCAAATGCTTGATCTCTCCTGCAGACTCATGTATAGCTTTATTATGTCACTCTTCTCTGACATTTACATTATCTGTCATAACATCAACACAAATTGGTTGGTTATCCTCCAATTTTTATTTTTTTGTTCAGATTTGCTGCAGCAATCATTGATCTACCAATGTGGGTGATGAATGTAGTACCCATTGATATGCCAGATACTCTTTCTATTATATATGACAGAGGGTTAATAGGAATGTATCATGATTGGTGCGAGTCTTTGAACACCTACCCTCGCACATATGATCTTCTTCATTCTAGCTTTCTCTTCAAAAGTCTTGAGCAAAGGTATGAGTAAACTAATGCCTATTAATGTTTTTTTTTAATGTTTTTGTTGAGATATATAGTCCCACATTGGTTGTATGTGCAACCAATGTGGCCTTTATAAGGCCTTGGGCACTACCACCCTTTGAGCTAGCTTTTGGGGTGGTGTATCCCAAGGTTCTTTACATGGTATCAGAGCATCGCCGTCCCCCACTTTCTCTTGTGGACTCTCTTAGCACAGGTAGGTTGGGCCTGTTGCATCATCCACTTTTCAAGCCCAATGGGCTCTCGTGTGAGGGGGTGTGTTGAGATATATAGTCCCATATTGGTTGTATATGCAACTAATGTGGCCTTTATAAGACTTTGAGCACTCCCACCCTTTGAGCTAGCTTTTGAGATGATGTATCCCAAGGTTCTTTACAGTTTCATGTCCTTTATCATTTTATTATTTGAATACTATATCTAGCATAAGTAAGTTTTAAGATATGATTCTCACATTTTGCAATAATGTTTGTCAGATGTGAAATGGTAGATGTAGTTGTGGAGATAGATCGCATATTGAGGCCAGATGGGTATCTCCTGGTTCAGGACTCTATGGAAGTTATTAGCAAGCTTGGTTCGGTCTTGCGTTCACTTCATTGGTCTATTACATTGCATCAAAATCAGTTTCTTGTTGCTAGGAAGAGTTTCTGGCGTCCAAGTTCATAAAAATTTGATTGATGAATTTTGTTGCTCATCATATCCTATATTCTTCAATGTATGGTTACTCATCATTTTATTTTATTCTAATACGGAATATAAAATTAAAACAGAGAAGGTAAATTCTTTTGACAGGCAATCCGACTGAGATTTCTGAATTCTGTAGATTATATATATATATATATATATATATATATATATATATATATATATATATGGGGCAGTATATTCTTACACCAGTGTAAGAGTTAGAAGTCTTACACTCAATCTTGACTATTGATTCACTTGTATCCAATGGCTTATATCACTAAAAAATTTGAGCTGTTAAATATAAATGTAATCCACGGATAAGATTGAGAGTGTAACTATATTGGTGTAAAATGATCCTGACCCTATATATGGGGCAGGATATTCTTAGTAAGAGTTAGAAGTCTTACACTCAATCTTGACTATTGATTCACTTGTATCCAATGGCTTATATTACTAAAAAATTTGAGCCGTTAAATATAAATGTAATCAACGGATAAGATTGAGAGTGTAACTTATACTGGTGTAAAATGATCATAACCCATATATATATAGCCAGGATATTCTTACACCGGTGTAAGAGTTAGAAGTCTTACACTCAATTTTGTATATATATAGGAAAAAATATTTCTACGTCCACTCTAGATAAGATTATCTATAACTATCCCAAAACTACATCGTTTTAATTAATGAAGGGTGTTTATGTAATTTTAGGTGAATTAATGAAGGGTGTTTCAGTAAAATGTATATGATAAAAAATATTACAAAAACACCCTTCATTAATTCACCTAAAATTACAAAAAACCCTTCATTAATCAAAACGACGTAGTTTTTGGGCTAGCTGTAGATAATCTTATCTAAAGTGACTGTAGAAATGTTGTTTACCCCATATATATATGGGCTTATCGTTTCTCAAGCTGCTTGAGATAATTTTAACTTCGGTTATTAAATCATAACCGTACAAAGATGGATCAACGGTGATAAAGGAAGAGAGAAAAAAAGGGAATCATAACCATTCGAAGGTGAATCAATTAATATAAGGAAATAAATAAATAAAATAACTTAGTTTTAGGGTGGTCGGAGATAAACTTATCTCAAACTGCTTAAGAAATGTTTTTCCTTATATATATATATATATATATATATATATATATATGGGAAAAGTATTTCTTCAGTCACCGGAAGATAAAGTTATCTCTAATAAGCTCAAAACGACGTCGTTGTGTTATAAGATTAAAAAATTATAATGACAAAGACTAATATAACCCTACAATATATTATAATTACAAAGACACCTTGATTTCCGCCCCAAAACGATGTCGTTTTGTGCTCACTGAAGATAAATTTATCTCCAGTGACCGGAGAGATCCTTTACCCTATATATAGAGAGAGAGGCTTTAACTTTTATACAGTGAATGTAGATAGGTTATCTACATTCGCTTCCAAAACTACGTCGTTTAGGATTGAAAAATTAAAAACTTTTAATAAAAAACACTATTATAATCCTGAAATAAATTACAATTACAAAAATTCCTTGATTTTCGCCTCAAAACAACATCGTTTTAGGCTCAATGTAGATAAGTTATCTACATTAACGGTAGAAAAAGTAAACCCTTAAGTGAAAAATATTTATGCATCTAATGTAGATAAGTTTTCTGCATTTACTTCCAAAATGACATCGTTTTGGGATTGAAATATGGGTAAAGGATTTCTCAAGTCAATGGAGATAAGTTATCTCCGGTGAGCTCAAAACGACATCGTTTTGTCACGGAAATCAATGTATTTTTGTAATTCTAATATATTGCAGGGTTATATTAGTCTTTATCATTATAATTTTTTAATTTTATAACTCAAAACGACGTCGTTTTGAGCTCTCTGAAGATAAAGTTATCTCCAGTGACTGGAGAAATACTTTTCCCTTGAAATATGAGAAAATTATAATTATAAAAACTATAATAACCCTGAAATAAATTAAAATTACAAAAACACCATGATTTCCGCCCCAAAACGACGTCGTATTGGGCGACTGCTGATAACTTATCTGCAATAGCAGCAGAAATATTATTTAGTTAAATGAATTAAATAAAGACTGAACTTGGTAGGAACAATGACCAAAATGTCACTGTTCATTGAAGTTCGCTAACATTGATAGCGAACTTGGTAGCCAATAATTTATAGACACATGACACATTTTCGCATAAAAATTTCATTGAAGTTCGCTACCAGTGCCACATGTCCAAGTTTGCAACGATCAGAATTAACATATTTTTTCGAGAAGTACCACGGGCAGCGAACTTCGTGCGCTACGTGGCACAATCTCGTTGCCCAATCAAAATTAATGTAACAATCACAATCTAAAAAAGAAAACGAAGAAAAATGACTAATTAATTAATGTACCAATTACCAATCACAATTAATGTATCAATTACCAATCACAATTAATTTTGATAACAATTAATGTATCAATGACGAACGATGTTTATGAGAGATAAAATATGTCAAATAAAGTGTCATTGAGTAAATCTCGAAAAATCATGTGAAATAAAATAAAAAATATCTGATTTGGATATCCGAGTCAAAAATTATGGCCCTCCGAAGTGATCAATGATTGGTACAATAAAAAGTTAATCCTATTTGTACGCTAATTGTGATTGAATCATTAATTACGATTGCTAATTGACACATTAATTTTGATTGGCACATTAATTAAATTGTCATTTTCCTTCATTTTCGGTGTTTTATTGTAATTAATACATTAATTCTGATCGGGCAAAGAAATTGTGCCACATGGCACCTAGTTCGCTTGGACCTTCAGCGAACTTGGTGCATGTCAGACACGTGGCACACCTAATTCGCTGCACGTGGCAATGAATTTCTCTAATATGTCAGCATTTATTACAACATAGTTCGCTACTGCGAGTAGCGAACTTGTTGTTCACCAGAAACATGACTCGTCAGCAAACCAAATTTGTTGGGCACTGAAGCAAACTTGTCCGCTTGATATATTAGAAAATAATATTATTCGCATACTATTTAAATAAAAAAGTCCGTGAACATTGGGGTTTTTGTCCATGTTCCCAATATACTTAAAAACATGAATTGTTTTCACCCAATAAAAACATGAATTGTGAGTCGAAAACGCGCGCTACGCGTGATCAAAACAAAACACAGAATTTCCTCTAAGCGATATAGATTATTTTTATTTCATTTATTTATCATACACGCATTTTTCGACGTGAATTCATTATGGTTATTCATTATATAAATACACGCATATTTATTCATTATTTATCATACACGAACGCATATTTATATAAATACAATACCGCCGCTGGCCGCGGTTCTAGCACCTTGCCACCGCCAGAACCTGCCGGCAGGAAGGGCAAGACGAGTGAGACTCGAGCCACATGTCTATGCATCCAACGTGGAAACCGTGCCGGCAATGCGGCAGCACCCGAACCTCGTCGCCGGCGGCGAACTCCTCCAGGCAAATCGCGCATTCCGGCGTAGCCACCCACTTGCTCGGGTTGCTGTCGACGTAGGCGAACTTGGGAAGCGACTGGAGCACCTTCTTATTCAAGCCCTTGTTCGCCGGAGTTTGCCGAAGAGAGCTTCCGGCGCCGGTGCCACGCAGGAGCCACGTGATTCGGACGACGGCGACGATCACCACCACCGATATGAGGACACAGAGCAGGGCGCAAAGAATCACCAAAAAATTTGATTCAAACGCAGCGGCCTCCGGCGGAGACGCCGCCGCAAGCATGGTGTAGGTAGATAATTATACAGAACTTGAATTGGAATTGGAAGCTTAAGCTTGAATTTTTCTTCTCATCTTAAATTTTTCTTTTTTTTTTTCTCTCTCTTACTTCGCTGCTAAAGAAGAGTGTCTTCCTTTCCTCGTAAAGAACCAATCCAATACAAAACTTTAAGTTGTTGGATGAGATTTTATATATCTCAACATTTTCTCACACAGAAGAAAAACAAAGTTGTTTGATGTGCCTCTGGCAAGTGTGATTTATATGTGTTAAAATTGACAAGAATTGAGTCATAAGAGAGCAATTTAAATACATATTTGCTAATTATGTTGATTCTTTATATGTCAATAATATGCACCTTTTAGTCCTATTTTTATAGGAAAAAGAAGTGAAATTTTGAATTCAAAATTTGAATTCAAAATTTGAATTCAAAATTGTTTTTAATTTAATTCTTACGTTACCTAATAAGTTTTAATTTAATTCTTCAGTTACGTAATAAGTTTTAATTAAATTTTTAGTTATACGTTTCACGACATTTTCGGGAAAGAATTACTGTGCTGTGCGATGAAAAAAAGAGAGTCTTATAAATAGAACTCTTCACAAAACCCGAAGATGGAACTCAGAAATTGGGAGGCAGATCTAGACACTTTGAGAGGAACAGCACACGAATCAGCATTTAAAGCTCATCATGTCAAATTCCAAATTATCCTTGATCAACGCTGCATCATTTAAATCACATGTCAAATTATCCTCAATTAGCGCTGAAGCAATTAAGAAAAGAATCTGCAATCAAAGCGCTGACACTGCAGTAAATAAAGATAGGATGTTTTGTCAGCATTACATCACGCTGAAGTGTCATCCTTATCTATTCACGCAACATCACATGGACCACAAGTATAAAAAGGGTGGTCCTCCACCATTCCATTCCATTCAGATCTGGACCGGGAGAAGAAAGGGGCAGCTGTGGAGTTCTTCACGTTCTTCATCTTCTTTTTCTTTATCTTTTATTTTTAGCTTATGTTGAATTTTAGATCAGCGATCAGTATGTTGATTGGCTAGATCTTTTTATTGTAGTCAGGTCACGATCCATATGTGAACCCTTGACACGAAGGATTGATTTGTGATTTTTGATTTATATAATTATCTTTATCTTTACTCTGTGCGAATTTTATATTCCCTTTGTTAGAGTTGATCAATCTGATAGTTGGGGATAGTCCGAGGATCAAAACCCTAGATAGAAATATTGGGGTTTTGATATGGAAAGGGGGTAAGATAACAATCTGTATGCGTGCTAGGAATAGACGTGTATACGATTGCAGATGCTTAAATTATCGCGCTCATTGCTTGATCCCTTGAGAAACATTGCAAGGAATTGAGGTTTCTCATGGGATTAAAGGGTTAACCCTGCAAGGAATTGAGTTGCAGGGTTAACTATTAACTCTTTTTAGAGGATAATTTATCTGAGTGATTATATAAATAATTATTGTAAATCAATCCGGAGTAAAAAGTGGGGATCATTTGGTGAATGAACCCTGGCTACAATGTTTTTCTCATCTTCTTTACAAATCAATTTTCAATTTTATTGTTTTATTTTTCAATCTAAAAATACAAAAATACAAAAACAAGTATTTTATTTTCAGAAATCAATTTTACCCAAGTTGACAATATTTGTCAAAACCTTCTTTGAAATCTTCCATTCTTTAAGAAAAAATTTACTTAATATTAGATCCTAATCCCTGTGGAGACGAACTTTACTTATCATTTTATTACTTGTGCGATCGGTATACTTGCCGGAGAGCATCATTGTTGTATAGGAAAATTTTCGTAAGATCTAAAAACGTGTTTGTCTATATACCACTTTCTGTTTGAATTATGGATTAGAATGCATACTGTAATTGGACAGGCATATATAAAGAGTATGCATTTATATGAAGTTTCTTTTTTATATAAGCTCCACACATGCATGTACATGATTTCTGGCTTTTTTTGGGTACTATTTGACATACCATGTGCAATTCATTGGTGGCAAATGGCAATATTATTAAATCCGGAAAGCTTATTAATTCGGTTGGGATAAGACTCAATAGATTACTCCTTCAATCAGTGAATTAAATTAATTTATGTTAATATTATAATATATGAGATTATTATTTATCTTTTTAAATGATATAGAGCAGTATCAGTTTAGTCAAAATTATAATGTTTCACAGTGAAAAAAAAGTTAGACAATAGAAATTATAATGGGAGTAAATGAGAAAAAAAATTTAATTTAAATATTAAATAAAAATAGTTATTTTAATTAAAATGTCAGTCCTTTAAAAGAAAAAAAAAATTTCTGCCATAATTAATATATAAATATTAAATAATACACGATTAAAGTGATCCGACATAGAGGTTAGTATTTCACTTTCTTTCCTTAAATGTCAAATTTAAATCACAGAAGTAAAATTGTGGTGGAATATTTTGCTATGATTTTCAAAAGTTGATTCAACCAGAAAATCAATAACGAGTTAGCAACCGATTCAACCTGGTTTATGACCGATCCATCAGTTTTTTGACTAGATTACATAATTATTAATTAATTGAATCGGATGAGTTGGGTGTGCATAACAACCTATCCGGAATCAATTTTTCTTTAATAGAAACTCATTTGGTAAAATCGATTTATTTTTTTATTCCTTGGATGAACTGGTCTAATTTTTATGATGGGGAACAGAAAAAAGAATAAAAAATTCCTTTTTTTTGTCCCTGGCGCAATATGAGAAACACTTAACTCTGCACCACTACCATTACCATCATTGCCACCACCATTCCAACACGACCACCGCTACCATCGTCGTACCACCACCACCTCATCGTCATCACCACTTTCATTACCACCACCACCATCACTGTCACCAACCACCACCACATCGTAGCCATTGCCACCACCACCAAGCCACCACTACTACACCGCCACCATGTCATCTCCATCGCCATCGTCACAGACACTGCTGTCACCGCCACCACTACCAGTACCATGCCACCACCATCACCATCGTCGCAGCCACTGCCGTCACCACCACCACTATCGTCGTCGTCGCCACTATGCCACCATTACAACCACTGTCGCTGCCACCACTACCATTATCAGGCCATTGCCACTGCCACCATCACTACACCATCGTCGCCACCACCATGTTGTCATCATCACCATCACCACCGCCATCACTGTGACCGCTGTTGTCACCATTACCACCTCTACGACACCGCCACTATCACTGTCACCACCATTATCACTACCATCACTGCCACTATCACTATAACCGTCGTCGCAACCACTATCGTCACCACCACCACACCACCACCACCACTGTAACCATTATAACCACTGCCGTTGTCGCTACCATGCCATCACCACTATTTCCACCATCGCCACCACTATACCATCACCTCCACCACCTCCACCATGACGCCACCGCTACTGCCACCACCACTCCATATGAAAAGGAAAGTGATGATCCAAAAATTTTTTATGCTTAATAGGAATGATTTTTTATTCTATTATTTGTTGTGTTATCAAACACAATTCTTATTCTCGGAATAAAAATAAAACATATTATCAAATATATTTTTTTTCTCAAAAATTGTTTCAAGGCACAGAAATAGAAAAGAATTATTTCTTTTAGAAACAGTGCCAGGGAACGAAATAGTTGCCATGCACACCCCGGGTCTCGAACTTGGGGATCAAGCATGCTTCCACTTGATCAAAACCATGTTAATTTTAAATATAAAATAAATTTAAATACAGAGGATGATTATACTCACAACCTATTTTTATTAATAACATTTCACAACCATAATCTTAACCATTGATTTTCGCCAATCAACGGATATTATTTATTGCGAATTAATAATTAATTAATAAATTTAATTTGCGAAAATAATAATCGTTGATTGACGAAAATTAACGGTTAAGATTATGGTTGTAAATGTTTATAAACAAAAATAAGTTGTAAGTATAACCTTCCTCTTAGATATAATAATTTTTTTATTTTCTAGTCAATCTGAAACATATTTCATACCTTTCTAAATACCAATAAATAATAAATAAAATTAATTTTATTTCATAGTCAATCCAATTGATTAAAATATTTTATTTGTTATGTTATAATTCAAATAGAGCATTTATATATGAAAAAAATATTTCTGATATTAAAATTTTGGTTTGAAACACTCACATAAAAGTGAGTCGTGGGACCCACTCATTTTTATGTGAATGTGGCAAAAAAAATTCTAGTAGCAAAAGCAGAAATATGAAATCGTTTATATATATTTCTTATTTAATTATGAAGAAGGATATACTTATAACCTATTTTCGTTTATAACATCTTACAACCATATTTTAATCTTATAATATTTTACAATCATATCTTAATCGTTGATTTTCGCCAATCAATAATTATTCAAACTCATTAATTAATTACTAATTTGCAATAAATGATAATTATTGATTGATAAAAATCAACGATTACCCTCACAAAATATTCTATCCCTAGCATTACTTAACAACATTCATGTAGAATAACATTGTTCATATTTTCTTTACAAATTCTTATCATAATGCAGTCTAATAAAAGAAACAAAAATCTCTCTCAATACTTTAATACTTCTTTAATACATAATGTTATGAAAAGGGTACAATGCAAAAGGTTCAAAGGTAAATGTCTAATAAAATTAGGGGAAGTATATTGTAACAACCAAAGTTGTGTTACTATCATGTTACTGCCAATCAATCTCATCGTTAGATTGATTATGTTGATCCAACGGTTATATTTATTTTCATATTTGTATGGTCATGATTTCCTAAACTTAATACTTTATATTTATCTCCACTTTTGTATGGTTATGATTTCCCATATTTAATGTTTTCACTTTAAATATGGGAAATCGTAACCATACAAAGATGAAAATAAATATAACCATTGGATTAACATAATCGATCTAATAGTGAGATTGATTGGTAGTAATATGGTAGTAACATAACTTGGTTATTACAATATCCTTCCCCATAAAAATAAGAGTAATTTTTATGTTATTGCGGATAACAATTTTCTGCCAAACATGGAGAAATGTGCAATTTTTTTTTTTTAAAAAAAATAGTAAACTCCACCTCTAAGTATGTTTTCATAGAAAGCAAATTTATCTCCAATAAAATGAAAAGAAATAGAGCCCATTAAAGAAAGGGAACAAGGAAAGTATAAAAAACCCTAAGGCTATTTTATAATTTTTTAGTTATTGACATAAAGCCAAGTATAAATTCTGAGTACAATTTTTGTGTGCCCAAAAAAAAAGGAAATTATGTACCAAAAAAAAAAAGGAAATTATCAATTTTAGGGAGAAGTTTTTTGTGGGCCTGGATCATGGTAGTCCCTAAAAAAAAAGGAATTAAAAAAAAAAAAAAGGGATAGAAATCAAAGAAAAATTTTCATTTATAGAAAAAGAGACCACTAAATAAGTGGTGGGCTGTCTCTAGGGGTGAAAGTGGGCTGGGCTGGATCAAGCTTTGCCCCGAAAAGCCCAAGCCTACGTCAAAAAATTCAATTTGGTCTGACCCAAGCCTAGAATGAGTCTAACTATTAGCTGATTTGGTCCGTTTATAAAAAAATAAATGGCCTAGCTTGGCCCGTTAACCTGCTAATTTTTAACTTCCAAGCAGAAACATGAATCAACTTTACAAAATACTCAAATTCTATTACTACACCAAAAATCATAATCTCAACATCCAAATAAAATCATGAATCATAACAAAACTCATACAATATGCATTTAAGTCATTTTCAAAAGCAAAATGCTCAAACTAAATAACATATATTTAATCAGATCCAATAAACAAATCCATACTATGTAAATTAAAATAACTACATGAATCCAACAAACACATCATGATGCTTGTAGTAAGTATAACCTCTCACAATTTTTTTTTAATATATTCATATACACAATCTAACATGTTGATATATTGGTTCCTCCTATATAAGAAATAAAGTAAGATTTCTATTAAAATATAATCGAATATAATTAAGTTATAAGTAATTGCAATTGATTAAATTTATATCTTTTATTTTTTTCTTCAAGGCATACTTACTCTATTGTACTATTTATTTAAAATAAATAGTACAAAATAGGTTGGTCTGTAGGTTTATAGGCCCGGCCTTTTAAAAATAGGCCTACGACCTTTTTATTAAACAAGCTTTTTTATTGCCCAAGCCCAACCTATTATACAAGTTATATTAGGTTAAGTCTAACCTAATATAGGTCGAGCCGTAGGCCCCTATAGACGGGTCCGACCCAGATTCACCCTATAGTCCTTATTTTAGGATAGATTGCATTAATTGTAGTTTTTTATTAAATGAATAAACATTTTTTTATTTATAAAATTCATATATCAAAAAAAGTATACAACGTACTAAAATTTAAAGAAGAAACCAGGGTTTTTTGTTAGGGTTTTTAACCCTTCTTCCCCAACACACTTAACCGACGATCCAATCCAATCCCTATGAGTTGTCTCGGCGTAATGGCGGCGGATCCGCTTCTAACATCGGGTCGGAGCTCTGAGATGCTGAAAATCTCATTGCTTCAATCGAAGATGAAGTGCGACCCTGAAGGCTACGAATTGGAGCTACTGCTTCTCAAAGGTCAATTCAACTCGTCGCTTGAACTCTTTCAGCAAAATGCCGCAATGAACTTCACCTCCAGCATCGGCATCGGCATCGGCCGAGACCCTACCATCGCCAAAGAACTCGGCGAGAAGGCCAATCTCCTCACCCAAGTCACTCCCTTCTACCCTAACCACCTCGCCGATTTCCCTCAAAAACTCGCCGATTTGCTTCGCAGCACCGCACGCACTCTACCTTCGAAGCTTCGCTGCGCCCTCGTTGAAGCTCTTTCCCTCCTTATTAATCGAAAGGTTTTTGCATTCGATTCAATTTCCTTTGTGAAAAATAGTGTAGTGTCGTGACTTGATGGAAAATTGTGTGCAGATTGTTGATATTCGTGAAACGATGTCGTTGTTCATGGAGCCTCAAACCCTTGGTGACAAAAAGCTGAGGGCGTTGGCGTCTAAACAGGTTTTTAAAAGCATAAGGCGTGTTCTGGATGGCCCAACTGCCACAGAGGGGCCCAATCGCCCCAGCAGGGCCCAAACCCCACGGCAAGGCCCAATCGCCACGATTGGCCTTATAAGCCATAACGGGCCCACCATCTAGCGGCCCAACTTCGCAGGCCCAAACCCCGTTGAGCTCCACGTTAGCCCTAAGGGCTGACGTGGACCTGCACGCCCACCAAGGATGCGGCACACCCAAGAGATACACCAAAATATCTTACCTTGGGACATTAACCACCAAAGGCAATCGCCACAGGTATCACAAAGGGAAACTCTCCCTTTGCCCAACGCTGGCCTCGCCAGTAGCAGGGGGTGCAACGCTGCCACAGCGTCAGCGCCTAAACCACCCAACACTGCTATCATGGGAGCACACCCCAAGGAGAGTTGACCTTCCCCCTGATCTAGCCATACCATGACAATATAAATAACCCCCGGAGGGCACAACAGAAAGAGGTTATGTATCGTTATTTGCCTATTACTTGAATTCTCTTATAGCTTATACTTGAGTTGATTATCTGCTTGTACTTGGGATCATATCACGTGGCCTGGTCTATACCAAAGCCATAGGTATCGCCCATACAGTGATCATACACCCTATAAGGGAACATAGTGGGCTTATAGATTCCTTCGGTACATTGGCGCCGTCTGTGGGAAACTATAAACTTCTATTCCCATTCTTTCACCAGCTGAAAAATTATACTTCACCTCCCAGTAAACAAATATGGCAGTTACGAGAAGAGTAGAACAAACGAGAGCTGCGACCCCTGAAGGTCACGTACAAACAGTACGTTCCAGCTCCCCACCATCCATGCACTCGGCACCAGCAGGCGATGCACCACCAGCTCCCATTATACGCTCGGTTAACCCTCCGTTACGCGTGGCTGACGGAAGAGAGGTTCGCATCAATCGCCAAGTCATAGTGCATGAGGCACAAGGCGAAAACGCGTTACCTACACAACCCCCACCACCTGGTGTTCGCTACGGTATGCCACTACCCACCATAGTTCCACCACCAATTTACCCAGTGTATCAGCCCCGACCAGCTCAAAGCCAACCGTTACCCTTTTACCATGATTACCGCCCCCAGGCGCTGCACTATATCCCAACAGGCCTCACAGCCAAAACCCACTCACTCCTTTCCCCACTCATTACCCATTCCATACCTACGCAATACCGCCCTACAACACTATGATTCCACAGCCCCAATACAACCCACAAGTTGTCCCGCAAGCACAAGCCGCCCCACAGGGGTCGTTTGTAAACCCTGGCCAACAACAGGGCGCCGGTCAACAAGGCCCAGCCCTCTCTTATTCAGTCGAAGCCCCCATGGCCAACAAATGCATCACCAGGACCAACAAATGCATCACCAAGACCCAAGGGTAACACCTGCTACCACCTCAGGAAGAAATAAGTCGTTAACTGACCTCCTACGCCTGACCCCCATACCACTTGGCTTCAAAGGCCCGTCTAACATAGTCACCTACATTGGAGATTCAGACCCCTTCGAATGGATTCAGAAGTTCGAAGCAGCGATGACACTCCACGGAGAAACCGACCTCCTTATGTGCCGAACTTTCCCGACACTCCTCGGCGGAAGAGCTCTCACCTGGTATACTACCTTACCAACCGGCAGCATTTCTTCTTGGGACGACCTGGCCTACAAATTTCAAGCCCACTTCGCCACCAGTCGCCCCGTGCCTAAGTCCGTTCATTCGCTTGAAAAGATCCGTCAGCAATCAGGCGAATCCCTTAGGGCGTTCCTCGATCGCTTTGACAAAGAAGCTTTGCAAGTGCAAGGCCTTGATCCTAAGGTCCAAGTACATATACTCCTCTCAGGTTTAAGGCAGGGCGCTTTCGCGTACGAGCTAGCCCGGCATGAGATAACTGATCTGGAGGGGGTTAAAAAGAAAGCCCAGGAGTTCATGCGGATTGAGGAATACAAAGGTAGCAGGACCGACGATTCTTCACACAGCCAAGCTCAAAAGCCAACCAAAGGCAAAGCTGAGGGCGATGATGAGAGAAGGACTCAGAACCTTCCCAGAGGAACCGGACGCCCTTCTGGCCGAGGCCAGACCGGGCGCCGCCCACACAGTGTAAACCAGACGGATTACAAAGAGGGGCAGAGAAATCAGCCCCCGCGCACAGAACAGGACAAAGAGACCGCCGTATACTGCAAGTTCCACCGAAGCAACGGCCACAGCACAGAAGACTGCAGACACTTGAAGGAGGAGATCGACGAACTGATCAAAAGCGGCGCACAACGACGGACCGCCGAAGGCACTCGGGGTGATGGAGCGGGCAGACGACGGGATGAGCGCAGCAGGTCGCCAGACAGAAACAACCAATCACGATACCGGTCACGCCATGACCGCCCCAGAAGAGAAGAATCCTCGAGAGGCCACAATCCACCCCCCAGTCCACGCCATAGGAACAGAGGGAACGATGATGAAGAGGAGGAATCCGCTGTCATCAAACACGGAGTAATCAACATGATATCAGGCGGATTGAGCGGAGGCGGAGAAACATCCAACGCCAGGAAAAAGCATCTGAAGCAGTGCCTGGCGATAGCCGGAAAAGTTATTAATAAAGCCAAGCCAAACCCAGGCCCCGCCAAGCCCAAGATCATTTGGGACAGCGACGACCTGGGTGAGGTCCTCCCTGGGCATGACGACCCCCTCGTCATTCAAGCAAGGATCGCCAACTTTGGCGTCAACAGGGTCTTTGTCGACCACGGCAGCTCTGCCGATATTTTGTTTCTTCCATGCTTTTCAGCGTTAGGTTTCACAACTAACGATCTGACTCCTGTTTCAGGAGAACTTTCAGGTTTCAACGCAACCACTACCAAACCGCTGGGAATGATAACCTTGCGTTTATAATTGGGAACGCCACCGACGTCGAAATCAGCTGATATCCAGTTCTTGGTGCTTGGCACTCCTTCCGCATATAACGCCATACTTGGCCGAAGGATGTTTGCGGCGTTTGAGGCAAGCATTTCCCACCCACACTTGGCAATTAAGTTTGTTGCTAAAAACAACAAGGTTGCAACGGTGAAAGGCGATCAGCTGGTCGCAAGGAGCTGTTACAACATATCCCTAAGGCCAGCTACAAAGGTTACATTCAGAACTCCACCAGCACAACCACCAAGTTCAAACCCATCGCCCTCAAGAAACAGCCCATCCAAGAACACGATCAAAGGCGATCAGTGTCTCTTGGTGGAATTCGATGCAAGAGACGACCCCAGAGTCGAACATGCAAGACCTACCCCCGACGGAGCCCTAGAGCACGTCACACTTGGAGATGCAGACCAAACCACAACCATTGGGGCGGCGATGCATCCCGACACCAAGGAAAAGCTTATTCAACTCCTTAAAAGAAACAAAGACTTGTTCGCTTGGAAACCATCAGACATGCCGGGCATCGACCCTGAAGTTTGCTGCCACAGATTGTCCGTGGATCCCAAGGCGAAATCCATCGCCCAGAAGAAGAGGAAGTTTGGCCCTGACCGCCAAAAGATTATTGATGAAGAAGTAAGGAGACTGCATGACGTCGGATTTATCCGAGAGATCAAATATACCACATGGCTGTCCAACCCTGTGTTGGTTAAAAAGCCTAATGGGGCGTGGAGAATGTGCGTCGACTACACTGACCTCAACAAAGTGTGCCCAAAGGACGCGTATCCGTTCCCCAGCATCGATCAACTCGTTGATAACGCGTCAGGGTTCAAAATGCTGTCTTTCATGGACGCTTACTCTGGCTACAATCAAATCCCTCTAATGGAGGAAGACCAAGACAAAACGGCGTTCATCACTCAGAACGCCAATTACTGCTATACCATGATGCCCTTTGGCTTGAAGAACACAGGAGCCCCCCTGGCGAGGACGACGACGGCTTGAAGACTGAGTCCTGACTCTCCCTTGGGAACTCCCTGGCGGCCGTCGCCTAGATCTGCTAGGACGATGCCCGCCAGTGCCAAATGTCTCTCCCAGATAAGGTACTACTGGTCCTAAAACCCGTTCCGGCAAGAGATTATGAATCTCTTCCTCAGAAAATCCCAGCAGTTCAGGAATTTTGCCGTGGGGCAGTGACTCTACACCAGGGACCAAAGAGCGAGAGGAAGAAAAGATATGACTAACTCCCACCGGACAACCTTCGACTGATTCGAAGGCTTCCTCAAGCTCTTCCTTAATTTCAACCTCTGGCAAAACCAACCCAGGGATACTCATACGCAGAACCCTATGGTACCCAGGCAAAACACACAAGAAAAGAAGAAAAGATGTACAAATTTAAGAGGAAGGGTAGGATACTATACCTGAAAAGAGTACGCACAAATCTCAGAAAATTGCAGAAATGTTGATCGGAAGACACAATGGCGAAAGTTCAAATTTCAGATAGGAAAATGTTCAAAAGAGGTTGTAGCCCCCTTTTTAAAGAAGACGGGCTACGACCTTTTGTTCACTGACGTTTGGTATCCGACCGTTGGATGATCAGTCAGTAATGATCGGCGGTCGTGATAAGCTGTTCCACTCCAAACCGTCTGATGTGAGCGACGTGTCAAGATGAACGGACACGATGAAGGACCAGATGGTAATTTCGGGTCTGATGTCAATCATATCACTTGAATGCGCAGCATCTACGCAAGTAGCCTGCGGTGATTACAGAGGCGTCATAATTACTTTCACGAGAATCGAAGAGGCACGACAGAAGGGCAAAACCCAAAATACCCCTTGGAAAGAAACCAAAACGGTTCGTGTAACGCCCAAATTCTATCTCGACAAGTTTTAAACATCTAAACACATGCGTCCTACACAGAGCACGCCCCACTGCGACTTCGGTGAAATCTTATCAGCAAACTCCATACACCGTCTACACATGGTATCCAAAAGGCCAATCGCCCAAGCAGGCAAGGTAACGCCCAGTTGACTCAGCTGCCTAGAAGGGCTTAACCGCCCCAGCAGGGCCCGAGCGCCGCAGCAAGGCCCAATCGCCAAGATGGCCAATCGCCCAAGCAGGCAAGGTAACGCCCAGTTGTCCCAATTGCCTAGAAGGGCTTAACCGCCCCAGCAGGGCCCGAGCGCCGCAGCAAGGCCCAATCGCCAAGATGGCCAATCGCCCAAGCAGGCAAGGTAACGCCCAGTTGTCCCAATTGCCTAGAAGGGCTTAACCGCCCCAGCAGGGCCCAAGCGCCGCAGCAAAGCCCAATCGCCAAGATGGCCAATCGCCCAAGCAGGCAAGGTAACGCCCAGTTAACCCAACCGCCTAGAAGGGCTTAAGGGCCCAAGCGCCGCAGCGATGCCCAATCGCCAAAATGGCCAATCGCCCAAGCAGGCAAGGTAACGCCCAATTTACTCTAACTTGGCACCATCCTACGCATGCTACCAAGCTGGGGGGCTCCTGTTCTGGATGGCCCAACCACCACTGTAAGGCCCAGTCGCCACATGGACCTTATAGTCCATAACAGGCCGGCCATCTAGCGGCCCAGAGTCGCAGGCCCTTACCCCCGTTGAGCTCCACCTCAGCCCTAAGGGCTGACGTGGACCTGCACGCCCACCAAGGGTGCAGCACACCCAAGAGATACACCAAAATGTCTTACCTTGGGACATTAACCTCCAAAGGCAATCGCCACAGGTATCACAAAGGGAAACTCTCCCTTTGCCCAACGCTGGCCTAGCCAGTAGCAGGGGGCGCAGCGCTGCCACAGCGTCAGCGCCTAAACCGCCAAACACTGCTATCATGGGAGCACACCCCAAGGAGAGTTGACCTTCCCCCTGATCTAGCCATACCATGACAATATAAATAACCCCCGGAGGGCACAACAGAAAGAGGTTATGTATCGTTATTTGCCTATTACTTGAATTCTCTTATAGCTTATACTTGAGTTGATTATCTGCTTGTACTTGGGATCATATCACGTGGCCTGGTCTATACCAAAGCCATAGGTATCGCCGATACAGTGATCATACACCCTATAAGGGAACATAGTGGGCTTATAGATTCCTTCGGTACAATATCATACATATTTCTCACCTAAACAATGAACTGTAATACATAAATCAGCCTAAACTAATTTAAAATATTAATTTTAAATTATAGATTTTGTAGAGAAATATATAATTTAAAATATAACAGCACTATTAATATATCTCCATCTAACAGCTTTAATTTTAAGATTAAAATGATTCTTTCTATGGAATTATAGCCTCTAACCAATAGTTCTACAACTTTCAATTTATTTGGCAGGTATCAAGCATACTTGAACTCTAGCTACTTGGAACAACTTCCAGAGTTGCAAAGGTCCACGGCAATGGATAGTCAAATGTCAAATTGTAGGTCTTGCAAGAAGGAGAAGCAAACACTATGCTAATCATAAATATTATTGTGCATTGCTTTTTGTTTAAAGGTAGAAGAAGGAAGACTGTAGAATATGGTTAATAAATAAATAAAAACATGACTAGATCGTAGCATATATATTTTTTGTAAGTCCTTTACAAGCATTTTTGGACTTTGATTCTCTCCTTAAACTTTGAACAAAAAAATCATATTTAAATTCATAAGTCGTAAAGAATAATGAACTAAGTTACATAAAATGAACGCCATTCTCTATAGACATCACATAATAAAAAGAAAATGAAAAAAAAGAGAGAGTCTCCATTACTCATCTCTTAAAATGTTTTATCCATACATTGACATGAAATATAAGTATGTTGTTGGACTGTCTTTCTTTCACATGAAATTTGCAAACTACTTAATAATCAAGTGTTGGGTTGTCTGAAAGAGCCCATTATAGCTTTCCAAATGTGGACTAGGTCATCATGTTCCACACACTTTCTTGGCCATCATGGGCTTGTTATATATATCATCAAACCAATCTAACACCAAACCAGCAGTAGCACCACAATGAGCTTGACCAAGAACAAACCACCAATGATTGTTTCACTAATGCCAGCACAATCATTTCACACGCCCCATAATCAACTTAGAAATGATATAGATCTTGATTTCATCACATGTCTACGGCCTAGCTATGTACATGTGCCAACATTAAACCTTTGACGTAGAGAATATCTTTGGTGCATCAGATGTATCGAACTCGGTATATCTTTTTTCCAAATTTAGAAAACATTGCACCACTTTTGAATTTTTTATTTCCCGCCACATTGATAAAATATTTCCTAAATTTGGAAAAAAGATGTACCGAGTTCGGTACATCTGATGCACCAAAGTTATTCTCCCAATATACATGCCCATTTCCCCCGCCTACCAATTTTTTTCGTCATTTGAAATTCCAAAACCATGGTTTGGGCAAATCCTACGAGAAATAAGCTTTTTCTCAAACCATACTTTAGGATTTCCAATTGAAAAACCAAACACAAACTACATATAATTAACATTACCATTATCTTAAACCCTCCTAAAGATTTTTCATCACAAAACTATACCATACTTTTTGTCAGCTTGTTAACATACGATTACACATTCAATTTTTGCTCCCTGCCAAAAACACTATCGTGGTCCATGTCTTCGTTGAATCCTACTTTTTCTTGGTTTGATATGCATATATTGAAGCTGTCATCATCTTAGGAAACCTAAACAAATAAATGAGAATTAATGAAATGTTGGGTACTTTAACTATTTCACTTTGACTAGTGAACAGAAACAAGCATACACGGCACCATATACGCAAACCATGCTGATTTGTGGGAGCATTGCTCCTATTCATGTTTAGAGAGGATATATATTTAAGTTAGGTAGTGTTTTCCATCAAAGTGTAGACTATATATTTTATTTTTTTGTGAGTTGAATTTATAATAAATATAAGTCAATGGGAGAAGTTAAGAACCAATTAGTGTGCCCACTTGGTTTCTGAGTGGTCCATTAGTAGACAATTGTAGCATCTTCCTGCTGAAGCACAACCTTTGCTTAAATTTCAGGGTTGCCACCTTTTGAATTTCTTATCCACGTTTTCCCTTATTCATACAAGTTGTTTGTATTATATATTTAATGTTTTCTTGGGTATAAGAAAACATAGCTATTTATATGCATGAATAATATGCTATTATAAACTACTCCAATTTAAGTTAATCGATTTAATGAGAAATTAAGGGAAAGTGATCTTATTCCATTGGACAGACCGATTTGTCAGTTGCAGGCCACATTGCGGATCTTTCCATGGTTTTCTTTTGTCATATATTCTTTCTTTCTTTTCCATACATTGAAATTTTGAAGACATGGGGTCAGATAATTCATTTATGTACATTAACTATATGTCGACTCTGCCAATACAATATAAAGAAGAAAAGATTAAGAGGACATTGACAAGATCATTACCAAAACATACATTAAAAAAAGTTAATCTTTTCTTATTTTACATGAGAAAAGATTCTCATGTTACACACACAATTAAAAGGTGGGTCCAATTTTTTTTATTCTCATGTTCACCAGTTGTTTATTTGTTACTGATGTTTGTGCTGTTAGTAGCTGTAGAAGTATACTATTATTTAGTTGTTTTTTGGGCTGTTAAGCCCTTCCTTTCACCACAAACAAAAAGATGGGTCTCATTTTTATTTTTTTGTCTTTTCATTTTTTTGTGGACCCCACTTATGCATTGAGTGTGTAGCATGAGAAAATTTTCTCATGTAACATGAGAAAATTAATCCCCTTAAAAAAATTGAGAGATAAAATTATTTCATATCACTCAAATTGTCATATATATATATATATATATATATATATATATATATATATATATATATATGATGATTTATAAATAAAAATTTTGACATATTTTCATCGCAATTTTTTATCATCGCAAATTGTGACGAAAAATTTATCATTGCAATTTCAGCATTTCCTAGTAATGCTGACCCCTATATATATATATATATATATATATATATATATATATATATATATATATATATATATATATATATATATATATATATATTGGGTCATATTAATAAATATGACCCAATAAATCGTAATCGTTAGATGCACGGGAATCAACAGTTAAGATTTGGTATAATACTTTTATTTTTATATCGATGTAAGATGATCTTATTCATATATATATATATATATGAGTCTCTTGCATTTAGAGAAAAAAAATTTCTCCTACTAATACATTGAAGTGCGCGCTAGACTTTTTTTTCTTAATAAAACGCAGTCCCCACATTTTGGTTGTCTCTATGTTGCAGATAGTGACTCTCTTTTTTTTCTTACAACACGAGAGTCACTTAACCCATATATATATATATATATATATATATATATATATATATATATGACATGTTATTCTTATATCAGTGTAAGAATAAGAAGTTAACACTAAATCTTGATTATTAATTTGTTTGTATCTATCGGCTTACTTGTTTGATAAATCAGGACAATTCGATATAAATAAGATTAACGACTGCTTGTTGGGCCTAGAGGTGTTCTGGGATAATATAGGAACGAAAGCGTGTAGGGAGCAAAAATCACTACAAGGAGCATTTAATCAAATGAGGAGCAACTCTTCCCGAAATACGCAAGCACACGCGTCAAGTAATACAGGGCTTTCATAGAGCCTTAGATTATCGTCCTCATAGAACAATTATAAAAGTGACGTTTAAAAGAAATGTAAATAAGAAATGAAAAAATTGAGAGCAAACAGTAAGTAAGGAGCAGATTCGTTTTCAAACCAAGGTTAGCCAACAAGCACTTGTCACCAGCTGATTGAACAAAGTGAAAGAATCTCAGTGACTAGGAGCTGGGTTTTTCCCTTAAGTTTTTTTGAACTTTGCCTTGAAGAAAATTAGAAAAAATGGGAATTGAGAGCAATAAACAGGAAATAAAGAGATCATGAGCAATAGTGACAAAAACAGAGAGCAAAACTGTAATTCTGTTGGGATTTTTATATTTGTCAAACAAGTAACAAAAGAGAAATAAAACAATATAGAATCAAGATGAAAAAATCGTAGGCTTATGTTTGTATTTTCGCCCTCTTGTGTTGGACAGGTGGCTTCAATACTCAAGAGGGGGGTGAATTGAGTTTAACAAAATCTTTTCGCAAAGTACCTCCTTTGATGTTTTAAAGACTATTTCTTCAATAAAGCAATTTAATAGAAAATAATCTAAGCGTAGGAGCAAGAAAAAGAATAGCAAAGTAAACAAGCTAGTATGCAAAGAGAATCTAAAAAGGCAATTTCAATATGTAAATAAAGAGATCAGGGTTAGAGAAATTGCAAACTAGATGTATCCTGGTTCGGTCACCACCACTGTGACCTACGTCCAGACTGAAGCAGCTCGATCAATTCTTTTCACTCACTATCAAGCTTGAGGGTGCTTGACAAACCACTACACCTTTTCAAGAATTCGGGCTCTTGATGCCTTACAACTTTTCACTCCAAATTTTCTTAGGAATTTGGTGACCTTTCAAGTGTATAGGGTTCACTCCCCTAACTACTCAATAAATCAAATGAAGGTGTTTAACAACGGCTAAGTACTCTCAAAGTACAAATAATACAAGTTGAAGAACAATGATATATGACACTCTTACAAGAATAAAGCTCAAAGAGATTTTATGATATGAAGACAAGAATAATGCAAATAGGATGAGAATTAATGAGCAATAATGATCAAGAGGTGTGTCCCATCAATGGGAACAGTAGCCTCTATTTATAGAGGGCCCCAAGGTCTATTTCTTATCCATTTTCGCAAACTAGCCGTTTTATAGCCGTTATTTTTGTCTTTGTACAGTGGGTAATCGATTACCATTGGTTGGGTAATTGATTACCATGAAGGGTAATCGATTACCATAGTTTGGTAATCGATTACCAACCTGTCAACAGGTTGGATTTCACCCTTACATGGTTTTCTCTTGATTTAAAGACAGTTTCAAATAATGTTTAAGCAGTTTATGAATATTGAAAGTATATTTTTATGTTTAGAAATGTATCACAATGTTGATTGATGATTTAATGCATGTACTTTAAAAAATACTTTGAGCTTTGTTCATGTAAGGAATCAACTTACAAATAGTCCTATATATTATTTTGAATTTAGACTAAAAGACTTCTCTTGAAGCTTGAGTGTTGATCTTGTTTGGACTTCTTTTTGATGGTTGCACGATGAGACTTTCTTTCCATGCTTGTTTGTTATCATCAAAATCGTTGAACCTTTATGTTCTTTTCGTTGAGTGCATTGGTTCCACATCTTGGTCGTTCCTACAATGTCATAAGTTTTCAAAAACAAAATACGCTCCCAGCAACCTTTAAGGTTTTGAGGACAGATTGCTCTATCTCCAAGTTTTAACACCCAAGCAGTCTGGAGCAAGGTCTTTTACACCAAACTACTTTAAGAGTCCAGTGGATTAAAGCTCAAGGAAGATTATGTTTGCATTCTCATAAGAACATGGCTGAAGGGATTACTACTGCCTCAGCGCAAAATACCCTAAAATTTCTAAAATTGCTCCACACTGCCTTCTGAAGGTCTCATTGACCGAGTGGTCCTGGGATGAAGTTGAAAACCAAGGGGCATCACAATATTAGAACATTAAACCAAGAAACAACACACATTTCATTAAAGAAAATAGATTTTCATTACAAGTTCAACCTAAAACAAAGAGGGGTACTTCTACTTCACCTTTGCCTACTAAAATTAACTAGGTCATACTAAGAAGAAAAATGAAATCCTAAATACAAAAAGAAAATAAATAAATAAATAAAGAGAAGAATTTCAAAAAGAGGTCGTTGAGTCCTCTCCAAGAGTGCCAAATGGCTTTTTCAAGTTGTGAATTCTTCAGTATTTATAGGTGAATGTTTCTTAAAGGTATTGTCTTGGCCATTGATTAATCAATAGTGCAGATTTTGTCAATGCTCCCAACAATCAGTGACATCGCTCATGACAGATTAGCCTTAAAACCTCATTCTTTTGCTGAATTTTGGTGATGTAGTGCTGCAAAAAATGTTCCCTACCTTCCCTCTCTGCAATCGCTGACGTGTCCTCTTCCAATTGGTTGCTTTGTGCTCCAAGGATGATGGTACATTGTTTTTTTTGTTGCTTTTTGCTTTTTCTTGCTTGTTGTCTCCTTTTTTCTCTTTTCTTCTTTCTTTCTTTCCAAGTTTGTTTTATTTATGAGTTGTGCCTCAGCCCAAAAGTAATAAATCATTTTACATTCAGTTACTCCCTAATTTTTAGAACTACAAATTGTTCTAGCCCTATTCACAGAAAAGTGCTCTAGGCTAAAAAATTGGAATAAAACACTAAAAATTAATAGAAAAAATGGGAATTAAAAAAGCATATAAACAGTGAATGGATCTCAATTTCTGAGGGCCGTCAATGACCAAGATTGGACATGCAACTTATACCGATAGAAATCATTATATATATATATATATATATATATATATATATATATATATATATATATGAGTGTATGGAGATTAGGAAAGAATTAATAACACAACTTAATAAATTATAATCATTATTAACTTAGTATAAGTTGATTCTGTAATTTTTAATTATATGATTGTATGTTTTAGTATAAACATACAAATTACATTTGGTACCGAGTTTCTTCTTTTTATTTATATTTTATCCAAATCATTTTGGATATCACTTTGTATGTTTGTGCGCAGTAAACTATAATCATCAACTATTGAACCAAATTGTATGTTAAAGATCTATGTGAGGACGCAAAATTAGTGTTTATTAAACTCTTTTTTGGATTTAGGATTTGATTCTTTTTTAGGATATAATTTTTACAAACTCGTTATATAAAATTTTAATTGTGAACTGTTTTTTTAATATAAAATAAATTAATTTAAACACATATTAAATGTTAAAATAGATTGAACAACGCTGCTTTTTAGTAGGTTATGCATCTATCTACCACCAGAAAAAAGAGAGAGAGAAACTTTTAGGTGGAATTTATGACCCCAGCCACTTTGAAATGGGAGAAAGGGAAAAAAAATTGGTGCTATTGTTGCACTTAAATTCAGTGCATCGTATCAATGAGAGCATTACAATAAAGATAGGAGAGAGAAAAAATTTAGCATAAGAAAGAGAATTTTAGCTGACATGTAATACTCCCATTGATGAAATACACTAAATCTTTGATTTAATAATAGTACCAAAAATTTATTCGTACAAAGGGTTATATGTATATATATAACAATGAAAACTTAAAGTATTCTTATTATTAATCCAACCATTCAGACGGCCAAAGCAACAATCATACAAGAGATAGTCATAATACGGGTTTGACATTCAATGTCCCTAGAGTAATCTTTAAATTATACTTAGACCTAGGTTTATATTTCAAACAGAATTACCCCCTACTACCTCTTTGATCTAACATTCAAATCCAACGCATAATAGGGATTGAGAATAACGTATCAAAATGGGTCACCGACCAAAGTTTAAAAGCAGATAATGGGTCCTATATATGGATTTCTTTTGAGAGTCTCTAACTTAGATAGGAACTAATACCAAATTCTGAAGGCCCTTAAATCATACTCAAGTGCAGTTCTCTCAACATCTAAGGAGAGTCAATTTCAAGTTTCTGACTTCAATTCAACTATCATGAAAATAGAGAAGAAATAAAAACATAAATTAAAAATAAAGATGTAAAGAACTTTGGGATACACCACCCCAAAAGCTAACTCAAAGGGTGGGAGTGCCCAAGGCCTTTTAAACTCCACATTAGTTGTTCATCCAATCAATGTAGGACTATATATCTCAACACGTCCCCTCACACGAGAGCCTATTAGGCTTGAAGAGTGGATAATGCAACAGGCCCAACCTACCTGTGCTAAGAAATTCCACAAGAGAAAGTGGGGGACGGCGAAGCTTTTGATATCATGTAAAGAACCTTAGGATACACCACCCCAAAAGCTAGTTCAAAGGATGGGAGTGCCCAAGGCCTTATAAACTCCACATTAGTTGTTCATCCAACCAATGTGAGACTATATATCTCAACAAAAGAAGCAAGAAAGTAAGAAAAAAGTAGTGCCTTGGCTCTCCATATCTTGGAAACAAGATAAAACAAGGCTCAAATAGTAAAAAAAAAAAAGTTAAAGAAAACAGTACTGAAAATGATGCACCCACTTTGCATTTTTAAGTAATCAATTATCATTGTGGTATGGGGCTGCTCAGCTAGAAATATATGGTACAAAATACAAAGAGAGCTAATTGGAAGTTGGAACATTGCCCCATATCTCATCTTCAGGAATAGGCTGCAGTGTTTAGTCAAACTGTACTTCAAAACCTTTTTCAACATCTCATG
>JAVKPL010006610.1:0-26654 GCA_032173675.1 Gastrolobium villosum | reverse complement strand
AAAATAAAAATAAACAAAAGCATAAATATAATCACAATGGCCCTTTTCCTAATGTATTTTTAATGACACCATAATCGCAATGGCCAATCTATCTTATCAAGAGGCTAAGCATTTCTATCCTTATAGGGGTGTTAACGGGTCGAGCCGAGCCGAGCTTTGATCTATCTGTCCGATTGGCCTTAGCCTGTTACACGAATATAATATTGGCCGGTGGTCTGGTTTATTTACAAAAAATAAAAGCTTGTGTGAAGCTTGTCTTAGCCTGTTAGCAAGTTAAAGAATAAAAATAAGATAACAGAATTCCACAAAAAATAAATTTCCATATGGAAACCTTAGCTTCCAATTTACAGCAATAATTTATAAAGTCTACAATAAAAAAAAATTAAAGTGAGAGAAGGTAGATAACATGTTTTATTATCTTAGCCCATTATAAAAAAAGTGCAAACAAAAATAAAATAAATAAATAAATAAATAAATTGACACAAACAAGCAGTGCATAGTGGAACGAATGAATTTTTGTGGGTTTGTTTGTGTGAAGGAGGATGAAGGATAATATGAAACAACACTAGTAATTCCATAAATATACATAAATTCAATATATATCCAAATAGCATAATATAGAACAAAATCATTCAAAAAGTTTGTTAAACCAATAAAATGGGGTGAAATAAATTAATGAGAGAGAGTTATTACAAGTAGTATAAAAAATATAAATAAATATTTATATACTAGGTTAGCCTAGGAGGCTCTAAGGCCGAGATTCTGAATTAGAGCCTGGGGCCTTTTTATTAAACGAGCTTTTATACAAGTCCAAGCCTGGTTCAAACACGAGCTTTTATTAAACGAGCTCAGGCCTTTACGAGCCGAGCCAAAGACCCCTGAAAGGCCCCTGGCTCGTTTACCACCCCTATATCCTTAGTACATAAGTAGCTAATACATTGAAAACGAATATTTATGAGTGAATAAAGTTCGAGCATTTTTTTTTTCAAACATTATTTATAATTATATATCCAGCTGTTCATTTTCGTCTAACTGATAAAATCTACAACGCTTTTATTTGGGAACATTCTAGACAAGATGGATTTGTATTATTCAAAAGCGAAAACACTAAAAAAATCTAATGATATAAACAAAACAAAAACATCTAATGAATATAAAAGTATATCCTATATGAAGACGAGGTTTTTTATTGGAAGAAGTAGCCACATATACCTCTAGACAACAACCATTAGAAACAAATAATATTTTTACAACAAAAAAAAAAAATTATCATTCAAGGTAGATAGTGATGCATTTTTAGATCAGTATATATCACATAGAATGGTTACTCATATATCGTATATAGTGAGACTATAAAACACGGATACCTCAAAAATTTTGATTTTTCAGACACTCCAACATACATTAGATTCAAAAAAGGATCAAATGTTATATTGCGTTACGTTTTTAATTCAAATTATTACATTCATTGGATTACGATTATCATTTTATTGAGTTTAATATAAATATTTGGAATATCTTATGTATCTTTGTAAAATTGATGGGTACTATATTAGCTTTATGTTTTTTATTAAAGGGAAAAAAATATCTAATGTTACTTTAGATAACTTTGTCTAATGTTTATCGAAACGACGTCACTTTGGGGTTGAGAAATTAAAAAATTAGAATGATAAAGAATATTATAACCCAGAAATAAATTAAAATTACAAAAACACCATTATGGGTGTAAATGGACCAGGATAGCCTGCCCTAGCCTACAGCCCAGCCTACGTTGAGCCTGGCCTAGCACGGCCTATGTTTAAACATGGAGTCGGCTTATGCTTATAAGAAAGCCTTCTTAACAAGTAGGCCACATGCCAATTTTGTCAAGTCTGGTCTAAAGCCTTGTAGGCTGGCCTATTTAATTTTTTAAAATAAAATAATATAATATACATATTTTAGGTGGCAATAAGTACCAACCCTATACTTTTATAGTTATTTTTTTTTACTATTGTAAAATTTTTAATACTCACTAGTGAAATTTATATCTTGTGTAAAAAAATGCAGCAATTTATAAAAACGTTAATGACTTATAATGTCAAACGAATATTTTAAAAATTGTTAAAAATATTTTTAAAAATATATCGCTAGGGAGGCCTACAAGACCTATAGGCCATATAAGGTTCTCTAATTTTTTAAAATAGGCCAGGCTTGGCTTATAATAAAGGCTTTAGTAGGCTAGATAGACTGAATATTTCTTTACGTGTAGGCTTAGGCCAGGAAGGCCAAAGCCCGGCCTAGCCTGACCATTTACACCCCTAAATACCATGATTTTCGCCTCAAAACGACGTTGTTTCGATGAAATTAGATAAAATTATCTAAAGTAACTTTAGAAAAAATAAACCCTTTATTGGACTATTGAATATTAAATATAATATACACTACATAAATTAAAAATATTATTTAATATCTAAACGTGTCAACTGTAAAAAAATAAATAAAAAAATTGTTCGTTTTTTATTTTGCCTCTGGATAAAAGGAATAGCTCACGGTAGTCCTAGTCCTATAGGTGTGTCATATTCATATAATAATTGAACAATGCTATTTATTTTTACTGATTTTTTCCCCCTTTTTTTGTTCTTTTGGGTTACCTACATTGTTTCTTGATACTACTTTTAATTTTTTATGACACAACTTAGCTATCATAAGACCAAGCATTCCTAAATTATTTTAAGCTGCATAACCCTTTGGAATTGCTTTAGACAAATGGTATGGAATGATCGAATGGGAACTCAAAAGGGCAAAAACCTCAAATGTCAGCTACAAAGACACAAGCAATTTGCGCATACGTAAATTAAGATAAAGTTTTGTGAATAAAATATAGATAAATGAAGTCCTAGATGTTCTAAATTGTAGCCATTCAAATATTTAAAGTTTCATTTCCAATATATATATAATCTGTAATAGTAGCTTGCCTATGTAATGTGTAATCTGGTGTGTGTTTGTTAAACAGAACCCAGAATAGCCAATGGAGGTACGTGCAACTACAATCACATTCTTCCTTCTCTGCCATTGCCTATGTTTCACTCTTTCATCCTTATTTTTCTGCAGAACTACCTTCTTGTTGCCACTTTGGTTAGCACAAGTCTTGTATTTGGTTGTTACATTGCTCTCAAGGTACTTTATTATCAGTAGAAAATATTAGATTATGTAGATAAAAGGTGTGGTAGGTGTAGGATCTTAGGAGCAAGGAGATGAAATGAAACTCCTTATTATCTTTTTGTATCTTACTTTGCAATTCATACAACACCTACTTATATAGAACTCTTACCATAAATATAGAGTGTCTTGATTCTAGGAACTAGTTATTGGATTTATGCAATAAAAACATGCACCACGATTCATGTTTCAAGAAATTTCAGAATTAATTTCTAACACTCCCTCCTAATTTTGAAAATTATAGAATTCCAAGTTTGTTACAAAAGTGAAAAATTGTCAAAAACTTGTCTTAGGAAGTAGGCTTAGTGAAGATATAAGCAACTTGGTCTTTAGATTTGCAAAACTTAAGCTAAATCTCTTCTTCTTCAATCTTCTCTCAAATAAAATGAAACATGAGTTCAATATGCTTTGAGCAATCATGAAAAACATTATTCTTGGTCAATGCTATTGAGGACATGTTGTCATAAAAAATTACAGTTGAAGACCATTGGTCTTGCTTCATATCCTTCAAAATTCTTCCAAGTCAAATGGCTTCATATGTTGCCCTAATAGCTACAATGTTTTTCGCTTCTACTAGATACAAGGCTATGGTCTTTCACTTCTTTGACGACCATGAGACAACCTTACTTCCAAAAACAATAAAATAAATAACTTGGTGTATTTTTTCCATCATCAAGTGAAGCAGCTCAATATCTGTCAATATAACCAACTAGCTTCTTGTCTTCTTCAGCTCTGTATAAAATACCATAAACTTTTGTGCCTTTTACATATCTTAAGATCTTCTTGGCTGCTACATATTGATACTTGCTAGGGTCACTCATAAACCGCGATATAATACAGACAACATACATACTATCTGGCCTTGTATTAGTAAGGTAATTTATAAATCCTACCAGCTTTCTACTTAAGTCTAATTTGCCATCTCCTTTTAAAAGCTTCTCATTAACACTCATGTGAGTATGTGCTAGTTTGCGTCCTGTCATGCAAAACTTTAATAAATTTGCAACATATATATATTGAGAAAGAAAAATTCTCCCATGCATATTCTTCCTTCAATTGCATGCCAAGAAAATACTTCTTAAGGCCTGAGTCTGTCATCTCAAATTGACACATCATTATCTTCTTGAGTTCTTCCCGCATTCACAGAATTGTCATCTTCAAACTTCACTTAAGACTTGAATTTCTCATCCTAAGGGCCAACCCAATTCAAATACCCACTTCGTGAGTGTTTGAGAAAGGGAATACTCTAGGCAGTCTTTCCCCCACTTTTTGCAGAGAGACTGATTCGAACTCGCGACCTGACACACCACGGCAAGCAAGCTTACCGCTGAGCCAAGCCGGCCCTTCACTTGAATTTCTCATCCTATTAGACAAAATTCTCCTTGATTTCTGTCATATGAATATTGCAGCCATTATCAACATATAAGTCTCCATCGTTTTTTGAGGTTCTAGACACACAGAAAATATGCTCTGATATGCCTTCTATGTTATCTGAAAAAATGAACTTTGTTCTTATCCTTCATTGGATAGTTTATCACCTAGTGATCTGAGTTTCTGCAGCAATTGCATTGTCTAAACCAACATTGGTTGCTGCCAAAAAAAAATTCTTTCTTTCTTGCAAATAGAGCACTAAGGAATAGTCTTGTCATTGTTTCATAAACTTTCTTGGTTTGATTTGAATCTCCCACGTCCTTTGCTAGATCTTCCTCTTCTCTTTTGTGGTTGACAATTGTTGTGCTTCTTTTTCTTTGCATCTTTCTTTTCATAAAAATATACCTTGAATTGTATAGCTTGCTCAAAAGGCTAATAATTTCTAACAATTATCATTTAAACATTATCTAGTTCATAAAATAAGCTAATTCACTCATCATTTTTAAGTTGACTTTCGTTTCTCTATGAGAAACATTTTCTAACAGGTTGGAGAAACATGCTCCCGAGACACGAATGATTGTGACTTGGGGCTGCAGTGCATGGAGTGCAACTCACGAAACCGATGTACACGAATTCATACTGCAAGTCCTATTTCAAGGGTCCTTAATCCTTATCTCATTTTCTTCATTTTTTCCCCATACCTCTAACAAATTGTTTATGAGATTATTATGAATAATGATGTATATATATAGGTGAAGGAGCTTCCATTCAATCAGTACTCATGGCTTACAACACACAACTCATTTGCGAGGAGGGGAGTGAACTCAAGTACAGGTTTTCCAATTTTGGCCATCACGAACCAGGAAGACACCATTACAGATCAGCTAAAAGTATGTTACACATATCTCTCTCCTTAGTCTTACGGGAAGAAGAATGAAGTCACAAACTATTTTTTCAACTTTGGGAAAGAAAAAGACTATATAGTAAAATCAAAAGATTTCATGAATCAAAATAAAGGGGTGGCAGGCTCCAAGTTTCTATACATTCTACTTCCACTGAATAAAGGGCTATATTTTGTTTATTGGGGACAAAAATTATCTTTGAAGAACTATGTCAATTGTTAGGATAAATGCCATTTTAGTTCTAAAAATAAGTTCATATATATGTGCATAAATATAATTTTTATAAGCCATTTTCTGTTGCAGAATGGTGTGAGAGGACTAATGCTGGATATGTATGATCACAAAGATGAAATTTGGTTGTGTCATGGGCAGTGCAACCAATTTACAGCCTTTGTAAGAGATCCGTGAAATTTTCTGAGTAGTGAAAGTGTACTAATTTCGTTTGACTTGGTTAAGCTTAAGCATGTCTTTCTTTCATATTCTTCAGAGCACTGATTTTGGTCTATTAAATCTGATTTTAACAGCAACAAGCTATTAATGTTCTGAAAGAGATTAAGGCATTTCTTGTAGCACACCCAACAGAGATTATCACCATTTTCATTGCGGATCATGTAACGTCACCAAATGGTGTGAACAAGTTGTTTAATGCAGCTAAGTTGAGGAAATTCTGGTTTCCAGTATCTAAAATGCCCAGGAATGGTAGCAGTTGGCCAACAGTCATAGAAATGATAAGAAAGAATCATAGGCTACTTGTGTTCACTTCAAATCCAGCTAAGGAGGCTTCTGAAAAAATTGCCTATGAATGGAATTATGTTGTAGAAAATCAATGCAAGTCCTATATTATTTCCTCTATGATCAAATTATATTATTATAGACATTCTACATTAGAGTTAATTTTTATGAGTTTCAAAATTGCAGATGGAAATGATGGGATGAGGGAAAGTTCTTGTCCAAATCGAGCAGAATCATTTCCAATGAACACAACCACAAAGTCACTAGTCCTAATGAACTACTTTCGAAATGTCAGAGATTCTGAAGAAGCTTGCAGGGATAACTCATATCCATTGATTAGCATGATGAATATTTGCTTCACAGCTGCGGGTAACCGATGGCCTAACTTCATTGCTGTTGACTTTTACAAGGTAAAATTTTAGAACCATTTCTATGTCCATAACTAAGGAACGGTGACCATTTTGCCACGCTTCACCAAATTCTACGGTAACAGTAAAAGTTCCTGGAATGCCACGCGGCATAATTCGCTCCATTGTGCAGTGAATTATGCTTGCAAATAATTCGCTATACGGTGCAGTGAAATATGTCATATCAGGTTGCACAATCAGCAAAAATGATATGTGTCAAGCAGGCAATAATTCACCTGCTTGACACGTGTTATTTTTGCTGACTGTGTAGTCTGACATGGCATATTTCGCTACACTATGTAGCGAATTATTTGCAAGCATAATTCGCTGCACAGTGTAGCGAATTATGCCGCGTAGCATTCCGAGAATTTTTACTGTTGGCGTGACAGTCTGGTAAATAATTTGGTGAAGCGTGGCAAAATGGTCATTGTCCCGTAACTAAAGAGCATAGGCTATACAAATTGGTACATTTTATTCATTGGAGTTAATTTTTGGATGGAACATTCAGAGAGGCGATGGTGGGGGAGCCCCTGAAGCATTAGATGTGGCAAATCAAAACTTGCATGGGGCGTGAGGAAACATGGCTCATCTCAGTCATTTGGGAGGTACACAATGAATGAAACTTGTTTATGTCACTTTTTTTTTTTTTTCCGTTACCTAGAATGAAGATCTTACATGCTTGAGAATATGGGTGCTAGCAGTTTTTGACAGTTTATATCCCCTTTTATATATTTGTAGTCTATATTCTTGAGTGCATAAAGTGATGTTATAGATATAAAAGACCTTAAAAAAAAAAAAAAAAAACTGTAAAGACTGTGAATTTCCTATATTAACTAGAACTATATTAGCATTTGCGTCAAATTTGAATTTGGAGCTTCATGCACCTCTTAGCCTGGATTAAACCATTCTTCCAATGAGTCCCGGTCATGAGACTTTCTACTCATGTTCTTTATGTATAATTTAAGGGTAAAGGATTTTTCAGGTATAAGTTATATCCGGTGAACCCAAAACGACGTCATTTTGGAACGGAAAGAAAGGTCTTTTTTTAATTATAATATATTGCAGTATTATATTAGTCTTTATAATTATAATTTTTTAATCTTATAACCTGAAACGACGTCATTTTGAGCTTACCGATTTATCTCCAATTACTTGAGAAATACTTTTTCCTTAATTTAAAAGGGATTGGATAGAAATATCCAGTGAAAATGAAAACACTGTATTTCCAATTAATAGTAGGAAGGATACTAATAAGTAATAACAAACTATTTATTATTAAATAAAATTTTATAATTGTTTTGGTAAATAATATGGCTCCACACTCTATCTGAAATATTTCTCTCAATAAATAAATAATGCGTTAAAAAAATTAAATTAAAAAGTATTGATACCTTCTTTGGAATATGTAGGGCAATAGGCTTTACATTTTATTTTATTTTTGGATAAGAAGCAGTTGGCTTTACTTTGATTGCAACTCACAAAGAACGAAAATTTTATTGGGAAAAGATTAGTCCAATCAGAAAATGAATGACATCAGTAATGATGCTTTGAAATTCTATTTCAAGTCAACGTCAGAATTCCTTACGTTAGCTTACGTATATTGCTGGGCTGGGCTGGTGGCATTCGCCACTCCACTAGGTTCTTTTGAAACGGTTTCACACCTTAATATATTCATGTTTTATATTAAAATAATAAAATAAAAAGACGTTGAAATTGATCCGCAGCCATCAAATGATGCGTCTGAAACCTGAAATTAGGATTAAGGATCCTTCTTGCGAATAACTTACAGCTTATTAGGTAGATATATCTTAAGTTTATTAAAAATCTTTTTTAAAATAATGTATAATTAATTAAGGAGATAAAATGGATTTTTTAGGCCACTGGTAAATTATTTTACTCGTTATTTCGTTTGGATGAGCTTTTAAAAAAATAACTTTTTATGTGTTGCTTTTTTTAAAAGATAAAGTTATTTTACTTTTGGATTTATTTCTGAAAAATTACTTTTACATAAAAAAGTAATTGGATGTTAAAATAAAAAAAGTAGTTTTTATATATAAAATCACAATAAAAGAGAGATAAAATAGCATGATCATGGGATAAGGAGAAATAAAATAGATATGATAAGATAAAATTGAAATTGTATTTTAAAAATGTATATTATCTTTTTTCACACAAAAAATTTATATTATCTTTTAATTTATGTTTTTTTCAAAAGCGGTTAAACCAACTAGTGGCTAAAAAAAACAACATTTTAACTTTTATTTTAGATTTTGCTTTTTTAAAAAAATATTATCTAAACATCTAAAAAATCTCAAAAGAACTTTTATTAAAAAAAAAACAAGTTTTTTAGAAATAAAGGCTCATCCAAAGGGGGACGGGGCGTTTTATATTCATAGACTCATAGTACAATTTGATATAACTATTTTTAAAATAATAAGTTATTCTACTTATTTTGTGTCTGCCTAATTTTATTTATCACTCTCTAGTAGCATTAGGTCAGAATAATTAAGATTCTGATCTAATGGTGTTGGAAAATGTTAGGCAAAAATAAATAGAAAAAAGAGGTAGGTATAATAACATATTTCATTCTTAAATCCTCCTAATTATCAATAAGCTATAAAAATAAGTTCCGGTTACCTATTATGACTTACTCTAACACTCGATTGTATATACTTCCATTTTGGTAATTTCTTTATCACCCTGATTGTTTGGTGTGTACAGTACTTTAGGTAGTGATTGGATTGAAACGTATTAAGTTAGCAAAGAGTTTAATCATCAACAGGTACAATTTTAAGAGTTAAAACTATATGATCCAATGGTTGTCCTAGTGTGTGGTTAAGGAGGTGTGCTTATCCCTTAATTACTTGATGTTTGAATCTTAAACGCATCAGGCCAAAAGGGAAAAAACTAGAATGAATCACATCCATGTGCATGAACACAAAGTAGGATAGAATGAATCCGCATAGAAGAGGACATATTAGTCTGAATCATAGCGTAGCGTCATGGAATTGGTTCACAATAACCATCCAAAGTTCTTTATGGGAATATGCTTTTGATGGCGGCCTTGCAAACGAATGCTTGAGTCCTTGCCTCACCTCAACTAAAAGCCACGCAGACCGAAATTTCCCCTTATTGTCTGGGCTTAACTTTTTTTTTTTTAAAAAAATATTCTAATCGGTTCATCATTTTGCAACTAGTCAAATTTGGGATGGATCCTGATATTAAGAATTTAAATTCCTCCTATAAAGGATATTGGAGAGGATTGAACACATATTCTAATATTCACTTGTTTAGTTTGAACTACTATCATTCGATTTTTACCTTAATTTAGCTACATATATATTTTATATTTATGCACGCAACAACACTTCCGCATATAGTGAGACAGCAAAGTTTTTAAAAGGATAAGGTTTTGGATTGTTTAGCTTGTCAAGGCTCTCCAACTATGAGGTCAAGCAATCAATGATCTAGTCATCTCATGTTTGAGGGCTATGACCTTACCGTAAAGCAATTTTTGTCATGTTTAGGAGACGTTAGTTAGCGAAGCTTCAATAAGAGTTCGAACAAAAATTGCTTCACGAAATAAAATACCTTCTTGAATAAACTTTCAATTAGTCTTCCAAAAATTAAGATATTATCGTTATATTAGTTGTTTAAATTAAGACTTTAATCACTAAATTAATACTTTAAAAATTAAAGTTTTATTATAGTAGTCCTCTATAGATTTTTTTTTTTTTTTTATCAAATTGATTGTTTAGTCAAAAATACTTGTGCAGAGCCAGCACATCAGTCCCTAAGTAATTTTCTCAAATTTGTAATGTTGTATTACTATTTAATTTTCAATACACATAAATTAGTGGTAATTTTATATCTTTGGGAACTTATTTTGGTGGAAAAAATAGAAAATTAAAATAATAACATTTTGATATTTAAGTAACTAATTTGATTATAAAACATTTAAAATACTAATAATACGACACTCTAATATTTGAAGGGTAAAATTGAGAGTATATCCTATCTTTAACATGTCAGAATAGACAACAAAACCCTCCCTTTTTTTTTTTGCACGAAGAAATAAACATGTGCTTATACGCATAACATTAACACGGCAGGAGGCTGTATAATTCAAAGCCGGTTTTCTGTTTTATCCCATGTGAGAAGATATATATATATGGGAAAAGTATTTCTACAGCTATTTTAGATAAGGTTATTTACAGTTACCGTTTTTTCACTAAGTATGACCGGTCATACTTAATTATAATAATAAAGTTGTTCTATTTTTCTCTTTCTTCCGACACTGTGGCTGACGTAGCGGGGAGAGAAAATGCAATTTTAAAGTATGACCGATCACACTTAGTTAATAAGGGACAAGTGTAGATAACCTTATCTAAAGTGGCTGCAAAAATGTTTACCCATATATATATATATATATATATATATATATATATATATATATATATATATATATATATATATATATATATATATGGTTTATCATATGGGTGCATTTATCCAATCACATGTTTTTTAATTATGTACTACAAGTAAAGCATAATTAAAAAATAATTTTAATATTATGATTATATATTACTCGTAGTACATAGTTAAAAAAATAATTATATATTATCTGTAATATATAATTAAAAAATATGTGACTGAACAAAATCTTATATCCAGTCTATGAAGCACTGACAATTCAAAAACCCCGACGTGTCGTGTCCGACACTTCCGACACTCCCCGACACACTTTATAGAAATTTAAAAAAAGGTTTAAAGATTACATTGCGTTGAGTTTTTAGTTCCAACTATTAGATACGTTGAATTACTATTACTATTTTATTGAGTTTAATATAAATTTTTGAGATATCTTATGTTTTTTTGCAAAATTTATGAATATTATAAGTTTATATTCGTTTTTTATTAAATTATTAAATATTAAATATAATATACACCACATAAATTAAAAATATTATTTAATATCAAAACGTGTACTAACGTGTCAAAATCTAATATTTTTTTAGAATTAACGTGTCGGAGTGTCGTGTCGGAGTGTCACGCTATGAAGCACCGACACTTCAAAAATCCTAACGTGTCGTGTCCGACACTCCAATACTCATTGCAAAGACTCAAAAAAGGTTCAAAAATTACGTTGCGTTGCATTTTGAGTTTCAATTATTAGATTCGTTAGATTACGATTATGATTTTATTGAGTTTAATATAAACATTTGCGATATATTATGTTCATTTGCAAAATTGATGTGTATTATAAGTTTAGCTTTATTCTTTTGTTAAATTATTGAATATTAAATATAATATACACTACATAAATTAAAAATATTATATAATATCAAAACGTGTCCTAATGTGTCGAAATTTAACATTTCTTAGAATTAACGTGTCGGAGTGTCGTGTCGTGTCGTATCCGGTGTCCCGTGTCGGTTTCCGTGCAACATAGGAGTCCCGTGTCAATATCAGTGCTACGTAGTATCCAGTCACACAATATCCACTTAATCTATATATATATATATATATATATATATATATATATATATATATATATATATATATTGACCAGGCAGTGTCTTTTAATTTAATTTATGGTATTCATTAAAAAATGAATTTAATTTTAATATATTATTGCATAAATTTGTTGATTATAATTTGAAAAGTTGTTAATTAACACATTATGAAAATAATTTAACTATAATAATTCTTATTTTATGGGATTAAACTTTTTTAATTACAAATGAGGTCTGTGTAGCATAATATATTAAATCTAAAATTCTAAACAAAATCAGTTCTTAATCCTTTCACTATATGTACCTAATTTTATATAGAGCCAAAAGAACGGGGCAAACGGCGATATTCTATAAGCGGGGTATATTAATTAATATTATATATAATAATTCATGTCAAATATATAATTTTTTATCTAATAATTAAGGTAATAAAAATATAATTATGAATATTTTAAAAAATTAAATTAAATTTATTAAATAAAATAATAATTAACAACACAAATAAATTTTTTTTGTATATTCTTTTAAATTCAAAAATATCAAATTTAATGACAATTTAATAATTAAATATTTAATAAAGTCTGAGAATTTCACTTGATGAAAAAAAAAAAATTGCCTCTCAAAACATACATTTCTCATACTTCGAGTCTTTTAAAAATAAGACAATAACATAATATATTAATTAGTCCTAATTTCACAAATAAATTTTGCATTCAAACAATCATAAATTGTGAACAGTATCACTCACGTGACCAAAATTCGGGAGAGTGATCATTTTGGCACACTTCACCAAATTATTTATCAGATTACCACGTGAACAGTGAAAATTTCCGGAATGCCACGTGGCATAATTCGCTACACTGTGCAACGAATTATGTTTGCAAATAATTCGCTACATAGTGTAGCGAAATATGCAGTGTCAGGTTGCACATTCAGCAAAAATGACACGTCTCAAGCTGACAGTAATTCGCTACACAGTGTAGTGAATTATGTTTGTTTTGCTGCCAGTTTGACACGTGTCATTTTTTGCTGACTGTGCAGCCTGACACGGCATAATTCGCTACACTGTGTAGCGAATTATTTGCAAACATAATTTGCTCCACATTGTAACGAATTATGCCACGTGGCATTCCGGGAACTTTTACTGTTAGCGTGGTAGTCTGGTAAATAATTTGGTGAAGCGTGACAAAATGATCGCTCTTCCTCAAAATTCTTGTCTCTTATAACATAAAATTCTCTTGATTTTTATAATTATTAGGTATTAATTACTATTTATAATATTAATTAATATTTACATAAAACGAAGGATAAAAGTGGAAGAAAGAATTATATTTTGCCAAATGTCACTGATGTCACTACCCAAGTCCCGCTGGGACGTAGCAGGAAATTTTTAATATGTTTTCGGATCATCGTTATCCTTCTACTCAAAAATTGACACATGTATTGATTAAATTTTTTTTCTTTCCTATCTCCTTAATTTTTTTTCTCTTTCTCTCACCTCAATCCCACCCAAATTTTCATGATCCCCGTCCACTATATCTTTGCTCGGCCCCGGGACACCAATTACTATATATTGGTAATATGATTTCATGCTATGATAAATTTTTTCTTTTTATAATATATTTGTCAAAAATCCTCGATAGACTAATTGATTTTATAAAGTGTTTTAAGTTTTTTCATAATGCTTTCAAATATTTTTTTAGTATTTTTATTTTAAGTAATTTAATTAATATTATATTATTTCGGATAAAATTTTAAGATGTTTTTTATTTTTTTTATTGAAAAGAATTTTATTTTTTTAGCCTGGGCAGAATGAGTAAATTTTTCTTATTAGTAGCTCAAGCGAAGGTCATTTACGTTTGGACCAACCATTTTAACGATTATCCAGATGTTCGCGACGTGCGTTTGACAAAAAGGGATAAATGAGTTCCGTTCACTAAATTATAGCACCGAGAAGTGCAAACGTGGTGAAAATAATGAAAATTGATTTTGTCGTATGTCTCTAACATAACATGGCTGTGAATCTGTGATTTTTCAGACATTCGGGTGTCTTTGGTACCAGACTTTTTTTTAGTTTCCTTGGAAAGCATCTATGGAAAATAACAATATTATGTTTGGTATGAAAAAACACCAAACTTTCCTGCTAACTTTTTTTCCTGGAAATAATGTTTGTGTGTAATTTGATGTACCATCCGTATAAGTGGAATCCTAAATATTGTGTGGAATTTTTTGCTGCCGGTAAAAGTAAAAAGTGATCTATGAAGAAATAGACCATTTTATCCCTTGGTTTGTACCATTTCTTAATAAATGGTGTTTTTTGAATCAAAGTAAAAGTGGGGTTATTTTAGTAAAATAACCTCACATTCCCACTAATATTTCATAACAACCAAACACAACTCAGTAAAATTAACTTTATTTTCCCGGAAAAATATTAGTCTACCAAACAGTTTTTTAGTAATATTCCAGTAAAATATATTTTTATTTACATTCCAGTAATAATTATTTCCCGGATAAAAAAAATTTCTCTCGTACCAAACACCCCCGAAAGAAGATCCATTTCCGAAAATAATGCTATACGAATGGCCTCTATACCAATGAATTATCACAATTCACACGGTCATAACTCATTACATTCACTACCAAACTTTAAACTTATGAAATCAGATTTGTTTATCAGTGCATAAATTAACTGCTTGTTTTTTTCTTATTAAACAAAGAATATAGAAATACCGTAAGCACATTTGGGTACTATGGTAATTTAAAATAAAATTATAAATAGGGAAAGTTCTATTTATAATATTTTTTTACAAATTTCTTTAAATTACACTATGTACTCCGGAAGTAAATAGTGTAACCTAATGTCCTATCGGGAGTACATACTGTACTTTGTAAATAAAAAATTTATAAATATAACCCTTCACATTATAAATTATATATTTTGAAGAATATATAATTGAGAAAAATGTTTATCCTTTTAAATGATATAATTTTGTGTAATTTTAAATCCTAATCTTTAATTTCCGTCAATCACCAGTTATAATTTGTTGAGTCAAATTTATTAATTAATTAATAATTCCTAATAAATGATAATTGTTGATTGAGAAAAATTAACAGTTAGACCTAAAATGATATAAAATTATATTCTTTAAAAGGACAAACATGTTTTCTTATACAATTATAGGGTTCGCTTTTTCTATGGTCAATGTAGATAACTTATCTATAGTGAGCCCAAAACGAAGTCGTTTTGAGGCGAAAATCAAGATATTTTTATAATCAACCATTCGATTTCCGTACTAACGTGGATCCTATACATAATTTTTTATTGTAACATATGAGTCCCACATATTTTTTATCTCTACGACGTGTGAGATTTTAATTTTCATGTGAGTTGAGAATTCTAAAACCCTTAACTTATTTACTGTAAAAATATTCGCTAAAGCATAATTATGATATTAAAATATATGTTTTGCTTTCTTAAAAAAAAGAAAAAACATACTATCCTTCTTCTATTAGTGGGTTGAACATGCGACCATAATATTGTAGATTTTTTCGTTAGATAGGAGAAGACTCGCTGGTTAACACCATTAAGTCCTTAAAGGCAGATAAAGCTGCTGCAAAATCGTTCACTTTCGGGTCACACGTCTTTGTTCACATGTTGCACTCTTTGGAAATCAAACTTCGCATTCATTCTTTATTACTGATACAGATACCCCATTTTAGTTCATCTTTCCTCACATTCTCTCTCCTTCACGCCTCTAAATGATGCAGGTATCTAACTCCCCCTTCTTCTTTTCCATGCTCTGTTTTTCCTCTGTTCTAAAACAGAGACTTCAATTTCCTCTCTCTCTTGCAGAACCCAACTCTTGCAACTACCCTCTTCGCCGTTTTGCTTTTTCTTCATTCCTCACTTGCCCTCAAGGTACAGAGAAACACCTTTAACACCCTTTTTCGTATTGTTGTTATTTTCCATAACCATTTTTGGTTCTCTTTTTTTAATAGGAAGGACAACTATGCGTAGCAGACAAGAACTGCGACTCTGGTTTGCACTGCGAGACGTGCGTTGCAAATGGAAACCTGCGACCGAGGTGTACACGTGTCCAACCAATCAACCCCACTTCAAAGGTCTCACTTTTATTTTTTTTGTTTCTTCTATGTTGTGCTTTCTGGGTGTTGTCGTTTATGGAGTTTTCTTGCGCCATGAATGTGGTACCTAATGAAGTCTCGGTTTTTCGAATAGGTGAAGGGGTTGCCGTTTAATCGGTATTCATGGTTAACGACGCATAATTCATTTGCGCGGTTGGGTCAGAAATCGATGACTCGTTCTGTGATTCTGGCTCCCACGAATCAGCAAGACACGATCACCAGTCAGCTTAGTGTGGGTTTTCTTCCATCCCTTTTTTTTTTTTTTTTTTACTTTCTCTCTTTCTCTCAAGATTATAGTGTTTTGGTTTCTAGGAAAATTTTAAATTCTAAAAAAAAAAAATAGGAAAGAAAATGAAACCTTAAGCAGTTGTCTCTGTCCTGTCTATCATTATGTTATGTTCTGTCTTTAAGCTTCTACCTTCTGGTCGTTGTAACAGAACAGAGGGTCCCCACTTTCTATTTATTCGATTTTTTTATATTTTTTTGTCAATTAAAGTTTAGCCTTTGAACGTGCTGCATGTTGGAATTTATATTTTAAATTAACTGAACAACCAGGATTACTTTACATGGTTGAATAGTTCAAGTAATTAATATTTTGGTTGGATTAGTTAGGTACTTCGTGTGATATGGAACTTTTTTGTCGGAGAATGTTTGAATTTTTTTTATGACACGTTTAGAGTTGTTGAAGCACACCAATGAATAGAATAGCATTATCAGTTTTGGCGAAACAACTTAGAACTAATCGAATCTAGCAGAAGAAGGAAGCTAATGAGTCAAAGTTCAAACACAAGCAAAACAGAAGTGAAGACTTCTAATTTCTGCTCTTACAGTAAAAATAATTTCACTTAATAGCTTGCCATTTATACATCATTTATATGATATGTTTCAAGCCATTTTGTCTCTGAATCTCACCATTCGATATGACTTATGATTCATGGTCCAAAAATTAGCTTGATGATTTTATGATTTGAATTGAGATTTGATAACCTTCTTGAGATTACTCACCTCTTTTACACAGATCAAATAGCATCACTTATCCGAAACAATCAGAATACATAGTACAAAGAGGATAAAAGAGAAGCTATCCCTTTGTTCATATTCTAATAAAAACCACCAGTTAAACCCGACTAGCGAGTATGGGTGGAGGAAATCTTTGTACGCAGTTTTACCTTTGCATAATTGCAAAGAGGCTGTTTCCTGGATTCGAACTCATGATCCTAATGCGTAAAAGAAATTCAAACTATTAGGTCTTTTGAGGATATAAATGATTTCAATTTTAGAGCTTTGGCACCTTATTCTTGTATTTCACATTTCTCTCGCAGAATGGAGTACGAGGGTTGATGCTTGACATGTATGACTTCGAGAATGATGTTTGGCTGTGTCACTCATTTGGTGGCCAGTGTTACAACTACACTGCTTTTGTAAGTAACAAATGGTTTACTTGTTGCTATTCCAAATTAAGTATGATATAAGTACAAAGTTGAATTTGTATTTCTTTGTGAATATGAAATCTTGTTATGCATTTACTTCGATAGTTATTACTTGTCTGAAATGTGAACATACATACAGCAACCTGCAATTAATGTTCTCAAAGAGATACAAGCATTTCTTGAAGCAAACCCATCAGAGATTGTTACTATTATTATTGAGGATTACGTTACTTCACCAAAAGGTCTAACAAAGGTGTTTGATGCTGCTGGACTGAGAAAATACTGGTTTCCAGTGTCTCGAATGCCCAAAAATGGTGGAAACTGGCCAACCGTAGATGATATGATCCAGAAGAACCAGCGTTTAGTAGTCTTCACTTCAAAAGCATCTAAGGAAGCTTCTGAAGGGATTGCGTATGAGTGGCGATATTTAGTAGAAAACCAATGTAAGAACTACATGTTCCTAATATTTAAGTTTACTTTGGTAACAAAGTTTCAATTGGATATATTGGTGAATGTTAATGGGGTTTGAGAGTGCAATTTGCAGATGGAAATGGAGGCATGAAGGCTGGTTCATGCCCGAATCGTGCAGAATCACCATCTATGAACACAACATCAAGATCTTTAGTCCTAGTGAACTACTTTAGAGATCTTCCAGATGTAACTAAATCTTGCAAGGACAATTCAGCTCCTTTGCTTAACATGGTCAACACTTGCTATGAATCAGCCGGCAAACGTTGGGCTAATTTCATAGCTGTTGATTTCTACAAGGTGTTAGAATATATATTAGCCATGAGAAAAATAGCCTTTTGAATTGATATTGCAAACTTATAGAGTAAGAGAATTGTGATGTAAGTAAATATAATTAACTTGTATTACATTAATGTTTCAGAGGAGCGATGGAGGAGGAGCCCCAGAAGCATTAGATGTTGCAAATGGTCATCTAGTATGTGGGTGTGGAAAAATAGCCTCCTGCAAGGTTTGCATTAATTACTTTCATTCACTCTCTTCCTCTTCTAAGTTTTCACCGACCAAAATGTCATTTTTTGGCAAAATTTTTACCTAACTGCCACGCGAATAGTACTTTTTACCAAACTGCCACGTGGCGTAATTCGCTACGACTGGTAGCAAATTATTTCGCCAATGGTTTCGTGACACGTGACACACTTTCGCAGGAAAAAGCTGACGTGTCATAATTCGCTACCAGTGGTAGTAAATTTGGTTTGCAATATGGCCACGTGTCACGAAATCATTGGCCACGAAATTCGCTACCAGTGGTAGCGAATTATAACACGTGACAATCTGGTAAAAAGTACTGTTTGCGTGTCATTTGAATAATTTTTTTACAAAAAAGTGATATTTTGGTCACTATTCCAAGTTTCCATTTACTGAATTTGGATTTGTGCAGTCAAACATGACATTTGGATCATGTCAGTTACCTGAGGCTCATACAACATCTCCCCACGTGGCAGCACGTGATTCGAGCTTTGGCATTCGAAAATGCAAGCCAGTTGATTTGTTGTGGTGGTTTGCTACTACTCCTCTCGTGGCCATGCTTGTGGCATTGTGAAAAACCTTTCCCTCTAATAAAATGCAAGTAGAAGAGATTCGGAGAAAGAGTGTGAAGAAACCATTCTTTTGGGTAAGGCTGAATTGGGTGTGAACATTGATTAGTTAGGATAGTATGGGGTTGGTGCATTGTGGTGGCTTTTATTTTTTATTTTGGTGATTAGCTTTGGTAGCTGTAGTTGTAATTTTGTAGTCATGGTGGGAATGCAATGGGCCCACTAACTTAATATTGTGAGATTATCAGTGTGCAACATGTGGTGGGTTGTATGGTATCATTAACAACAAAGCACTTAGATTTATGCTTTGTTATATTTCACATATTTTTAGATACACCTTATGTAAGAGAACCCTTTTATGTACCACTCAAGTATTTTTATTTTTCCAAGTTCCAACTATGTTTGTGTAATAATAAATTTATTATTGCCTAAATAGCATTGTTATTAAAACCGGCCCGGTCATTGACCCGGTCGAGGTACTGGGTCAGTGGGTCACTGGTTCAACCGCATGACTCGGTAATTATAGATAATTTTATAATTTTTATTAAGAAATTATAAACATACTTAAATATCCAAAAAAAAATAAAAAAATATTTTCAAATATTTTAATATAAAAATAATAAATGACATATTATTATCCAATAAAAAATTAAAAAAAAAATATAATGACCGAGACACGGGACTTTAGGTTAAGAAAATGATATTTCTGACTATAAATCAAATCATAATTTTCTGAATAGTGCATAATTGAGATAATATTAGTGTTGTAGGTACATAACTTATGTAAGTTAATAAGCAAAAAAATATACAAATATATCCATTATGATTTTTTTTTTGGACCGGGTCGTCCCGGTTCTAGTGCATAACCGGTCCGTTGCTTGAACTGGACCGGTTTATCGGTTCCCGGATCGACCCGGCTGGGTCGGTCTGGGTTTTATAACATTGCTAAATAGGGAAGACACATGGTGAATTTGAGGCGTAGAAGACACAAATAGGAAAGTGAAGATAGAATCCAGATTTCCTTCATCACGTTTATCCTTCAACGGAATCCAGAACCAAGCAAAATACTCAGTAGTTGCCAAAGTCACCAAAATCATAATCGCACTTTTTGGGTAACAGCAAAATAAAATAAATAATTCTGAAACATCAATCCGCACCCAGTAACCAAGACTTTTCTTTCTTTCAACTTCACATAATCCACATTAATAGCTCTTATAATATGTTATCTCGTAATCAAGTTTTTCAGAAGTTTATGCTATTGGACGAACACATATAAATAAAACCCTTTCACTTTGATGTGTGAGTGATTTGAGAAAATTTAGTATGAAAAATCAAAAGTTATCAACATATAACCCCGTAGGTGTTTCATTAAAACTAAAAGGGTAGCACTATACCATAGAGCAAAACTTAGAGACCTGAACTATAGAATCAGATCATAATTTATTTTGTTTAATGGGCTTAGGATCTGGTTTTTTTATAGGTTATAGCCCAAAATAATGAACTATAAAAATGTTCGGGCCATCCAATGTCATAACCTAAGACCCAAAAACAGAGGAAAAAAAGAAGGTTCTCACCCGATCCTCCAACGACAAAGAGGGAAACCAGGCTGCACAACCTGAGGTCCGTAAAGAGAACTATTTTAAAGAGAAAAGTTGAAAATAATAGCTGAACTTGTTGAACACCCAAAAAAAAAAAAAAAAAAAAAAAAAAAAAAAAAACTTAAATGTATTGAAATAAGTTATAACTAATTTTCAGTTGTTAGTCTAGTACCATTTTGGTGATTGAATACTATCCCTTACTTTCCTCCTCTTATTGAAGTCTGAATTTCTGAAACAGAGGCTAACTTAATTTTGAGACCATACGGGACAAAAGAAGCTACAATATGAGAAGTTATCCGTTTGGATGTGCTTGTAAATTTTATACATTATTTATTATAGAAGTATTTTTTATAAAATTTAAAGCTATTTCGATTTTTAAAAAAAATATTAAGTTGTATAATTTTTTTTTTTGAAATGTGTGTTTTTTTTTGAAATAAACAGTTTTTAAATTAAATTTTTTATATAATCATCAAAGAACTTGTAACTTTATTTTTAAAGCTTGTAGTTTGAAACTTTATTTTTAGCTTAAAAAAATGTCAAACTTGCTCTAATAATAATAATAATAATAATTACATTTCCGCGAGTGAAAGAAGAAAAATAAACCAAATAGTTTGACTATATGATTACAAATAAACTCAATATTTTTGCCAAATATCCTATTTACATTTGTTTTGTTAACTCAACCGTACAAATCTAGTATTGGTAATAGATATTAAAAAATATCAAGTGTCATTATACAGAATGGATATTTAACTATATGATTACAAAATAAATATAAGCTGAGTTTGTACAACAAAACCCATATCTTATCAGATTAGATGTCAGCCAAAGTGTTTCATAATCACCGTGAAAACTGCAAACACACGCGCGGTCACGTGCGGGGGATGTCATCCGCAAATTTCGAAGCTTAATAATGCAATATTAATGTAGAGGAGTAAGTTCTAAGCGATATTGAGCTTGAGTTATATCACACTCATGCACACGACGGGGCATCCTTTTCTTCCGCGATTGGAGTGTACATTAGAATTTCCACTTAACCACACTTTAAATGCACGCCCAAATAGCTTAATTTATAGATATGGATATAAGACAGAGTTGCATTTCATTAATTTAGGACGATTTTCAGCAACAGTTGCAAACTTTGAATATGCTAATGCAGCCATTCACCTAACATGCATAACTATTAAACGCAAATTCATTCCTTCATTATTGATATGCACGGTTCAAAAGACACCTTTGAAGTGTTTGTGCGCTACATATTTTATTTGTTCGGTCCTATTGAACCGTATAATTATATCTCAGAGGCATGAGCTCAGAGATATTTTAGATATAGATATTTGATTGGTTTAAAGCCAATACTCCAATCATTGCGTACGTGAGTGTGTGCATAGTATTGCAGTAACACTAAATAGGTTTAAAAGTGTGTACCTGAGTCTTTAGCCTCTTATTTATAAGGATTACTTTCATAGGCTTAGCCTTTGAGATCTCTCAGTTGATATGAAATCTACCTTGATTGATGGGGATAGGGATCTTATCCCTTGATCTCTCTAAATTATATGGTTGCGATATTCGTATATAATCTTGCTAGTAATAGAATTGTTAGGATATGGATCCAATCCATAACAATATTTATAATTATATTATGTTATTTAATATACTGGATAAATTAAAATAATCAAATAAAGATGTCGTAATACATTCTTAAATAAGTGTGGGACAAATAAATGGATATCAATATTGGGTCAATTAGATATAATAGGAGTTTACTGGCCTAACAATAAAGAAAAATACCGTAAAAGTTATGGTCCCCAATATGTCAAATGATGAAACCCTATTTTCTCTTCCCCATCAAGAGAAAGACAGTACACCAAAGAATAAGGATTATGGCTATTTAAATGAAGAATATTGCATATCCTAAATGAGAAGATCGAAGTTATTTTGTTGCTATGGAGACAGATATGTCTCAACTTTTCTATTAATATTCTTTTATGATTTGATATGATAGATATTGATTTGTTATTATGGATATTGGTTTTTTTGGTGATGGTTATCACCGATTCCACCCATAAAATCTACCCATTTACTTGAGAAAACAAAATCTAAACCCTTCAAATTAAGTTATTCGTAAATGGCATTGCTGGGAACTGTAGCACCTCAAAAGTGTGGCTATGGCGTTAGAGTCAGAGACTGCAGTTGAAAGAATGGACGTTATTAGGGGACCACCAATCCACAAAGGTAAAATGGCATGACATGATTAAGTTGAAGGAGTGAACACGTGGTGAGCAATTGGTTCAATAGAGTGGAAAGTGGGTTCAATTATTAGTCAAAAGATTAAATTAGATTATTTGACCTTTAAAAGAAAATCAGATTAGATTGGACGAATCAAGCTGAAAGATTAAATTCTTAGGACGAATCACGAGGCCAACTAGGCTTTGCTTTGTTTCCACACTCATGGTCACTTTCCAGAGTCTTTCCATGAGTGGGACATGGTGCCATAAGAAATGTTCTCAAAAAATAAGATTTATAGCTTATTATTCTTTTGTTGTTTATTGTAGTAGTAACCTAAATGTATAGTTAAAAGGTATCTAGACTTTATAGTGTTTGCTCATGAATCATAAGAACAAGTCCGCCATTTGATTTGCTTTTTCCAGCACCTCATCCACTAAGATCCCTTTAATTAGCTGTGCATAAAAAGAACAGAGCTGATTATGGTAGTTTCTCTGGTCTCTTCATCAATTAAGTAATCTAAGGTCACAGATTTTGAGGCATCGTTAGTGCTTAACTTTATAAAATTGGAGGCCTTTTAATATGATGGTTAATCTGTGTCCTCTGTACGAGATAATTTGAGCACTGTGCCAGGTTTCTTTTGGGGAACAATAAAAATATAGTTGTTGGTTAGGTTTTATAAGAGTTATGTTGTAGGAAAAATGATTGTGTTATTTTATAGAGATTCGTTTTGCGTGCCAGAGTTTTTTTTTTTGCGGCCCCCACAAAATGTTGTGAGTATAGGAAATTTTTTGTGGTCATGTTAAATGATAGATGATAAACTCTTGTTGGAAATTCACAATCCCACAAATCTCAATTCATGCTACCCCATATTATTTTGTATTATATTCATTTCATCATCACTCGTTACAAGTCACTTAATTTATAAAAAGAATATAAATAGGATTAAAAAATTCTAACAATAGCTATTCATGAGTCCAAACCCAAACTATTAAGGAAAAATAATTATAATATATCATAGACCCAAAACATTACTTGGCCTCTACGGGTTTGGGGGGCAGCAGACCCCTGCCCGTTCACCTGAGAGCGAGATTCCAATTATTTTTCTAGTGACCTTGACAATAAAAACTCTCATTAGCATGTGAACTATGAGACATACCCAATAATATTGAATAAGAAAAAAAAAGGTTGAGTTTTTTATTCTTAAATAAGTCTTTGTTATACTACTGACGCAGCCATGCTACTCCCGGCCCGAACAAGTAATGGGCTTTTTATTTGAGGTCGGGCACACAGATTGGAAATTCCATGTTTGTAGCATAAGGTAGGAGCTCATTTTGGATGCAGCAGAGTACCAAGTTCTTTTCTGAAAAAAGAAAAATATGGAATATGAATGAAAATAATTATAAAAATAAAAATAATATAAAAATATTATTTATTGTCATATTTAATAAATAATGTAAGTGGAATATTATTGGGTATGTTTGATATAATTGGAATATCAAAAATAATTTTCATATAGGATACAAAATACAATGCAGTCAAAGAAAGGCTGAAACAGCTGGAAACACGTGCAATGAAGGAAACAGTGTGTTTTGGAAGAAGCTGTAGGGGCAAAACATTGCCAGGTTGACCGGAGACAACAGGGTCACACTCTTGTCTCTCCCCCACGCGTGCTTCCAAATTCTCACCGCTTTCCTCTATTCCACTTCCTAACAACACAAATATGCATTGTACTTACCTTCAACCTAACCCTATATACAGTTGTACTTTTTTTTTATATATTTAAATTCCTTTTTCTTATTAGCCCCAACCCATATTATAAAATATGTATTGTTAATCGTAGCACACCTTTTTAACCATTGGGTTAACTTCCTATAATTATTTTATGAGATTCTTTTTCATGTACATCAATATATTTGTATTGAATGATTTGAATTTTATTCTAAAAGTAACTTATTAGTGTCGATTTTAATTGCTTATGTTCTGATTAGTTTCGTAAAATAGAGCGAGAGTATATTAAAGAAGGGAAATACTTTTCTTATTATGTTATAGAAAAATAGTTATATCATATTGCAGAAATAAAATCACAAATGAGACTGATATGTAAGAGGAGAGAGGAAAAAAAAAAAGGAGGGGGGACTCACTCTCTTTTTGTGTGTATAGAAAAATTAATTCTCTAATATAAAATGAGATAAATATAACCCATGAACCAAGCTTGTTTTTATCTAATGTTACTATCAATCACTCCCTTATTTAATACCGAGCACAATGTTCACCCAACAATGCAACTGTTTCCTGCTTTTGGTTTCTATTTTCAACAGTTGTGGAGAACATTAACCGAAGTCTAGAAGGGGACATATTTAATTGCTCGCATTTCACCCTCGTTTTCCCTTTTCATGATACAAAATATATGTACAGAAATTTTTCTTTGCTTTTCAATTTGTTTTCTAATTTCTAGACATAACTTTGTTCAATATCTTACTTTTTAAATTTTCAATGATATCCACAATAAAAAAATAAAGTTTATCTTTAAACAATGAATTAAATGAAATAATTTTAATATTCAAAAACTAAGATTAATGTTTATCATATTATTAGAGATAATTTTATCTCCTACATATAAAAGTGTGTCGGACTCATATCTATTTGAAGAGAATAGAGGGAAAAATAAAATATAGGTCTCACATATTTTTATGTGTGTGAAGGAAATAAAATTATTTCTTATAACATAAGAAATAATAATCTCTTAAAAAATTAAGGAAAAGTTGGATGGATTGATAACATTTTTTAATTCATACTTTTTCTGGTTTTTAAAAAGTTTAGAAAATTAGAGTTCGTCCTATGTCGAGGTCATATTCCATGATACTTAAAAAATAAATATAATTGAAAGCAATAAAAGTTGGACTTTCGTGCTTAGTTAAAATACTTCAATCAAATTTTATGTTAACATCTTAAGTTTGTTTCACACTAGCTATTAGCTAGTATAGGAATAATATTCCTGTTTGCAATATGTTAAAAACGAAACTCTGTTTGTAACCTTGTATAACTGTTAATTAGCGCTCCCTTATATTGGAGCTTGCTTATTTTTGCTGAATGTAAACTTCTGTTCAGAAAGTTTTTTTTTTTAATCGTGTAATCGTTTAACTCATAGTAATTATCGTTTTTTTAAAAAAAAAAAAAATCCTGCTAGGTAGTCTACAGTGATTAATAATGTATAAATGAAATTTAATTTGAATATAAAAAACATATTTCAAAGCCCTAATTTTGCCTGTTGACATTTGATAACATGTTACTATCAATGTTTTGAATAACGTGATTCTTTTTTCCAATGTTTCAAAAATTGAATGGAACAAGTTGTTGAAGTGATTAAATTGTGAATTAATTATATTTGTTATTTAAAGATTATTAAATTCAAATACAATTTAGTCATTCAGTTTGTAATTAATACAAAGATATGGCTAGTTCAACATCTCATTTAATTTTTAAAACATTGATATTTTCGCTTTGATTTGTTCGCTGACTGTGTACACTTTCTCTTTATTAGTTTCTTGGGAGGTCCAAAGACT
>JAVKPL010006609.1:0-26966 GCA_032173675.1 Gastrolobium villosum | reverse complement strand
TCACATTTGCTGCTTGGTTGGCTCCTCCTAAGGTCTTGGAAATGTTTAATGCAGAGGTCAGAGACAGGCAGAGGAGTTGGCTGCACAAAATGAATCTGAGGCAGCCCCCTCTCGTGCGCAAATATATAGGGAAAGTGAGGGAGAATTGCCATGATTAACCATCATGAAATATTCAGATTTTTATGAGATGATGGGGCTGCATAAAAGGCTGAAACAAGCAAGGTTTGGCTTCTAAATTACTCTACTTACATGCAAAGAGTGAGGGGTGATTTGGATCAGATTTTGGGGCTGTCCAAAGTCGAAGAAATTTCTGCATACTTGACCAAGGTATGCGCACAAGTGGAGTGGGAAAGGAGGTGTCATGTGCACAAGTGAGAGCTTAGCTAAGTCAACAAGGAAACCATCCATGTGGCAGCCCAAAATCTGCACTTGTGCAGTCCTTGGTGCGCAAATCATGAGGGGAAAAGAGGTGCATGTGGGTGCAGATTTGTGACAGTCCAAGCACTCAAATTTGGGCTGTAGCAAGTCAGAAAAATTTCTGCATAATAGGCCAAGTTATGCGCATGAAGTGAGGTGGAAGTGGTGCATCATGAGCACAAGAAAAAGATTCATTAAGTCAACAAGCAATTGAACTTGGTGGCAGCCAAAAATCTGCATTTGTGCAGTCTTGGTGCGCAATGATGAGGGAAGAAAGGTGCATCATGGGTACAGTTTTGTGACAGTCCAAATCAGATTTTGGAGCTGCACAAAATGATGAAAATGCAGCTCCAAGGAATAAAAATCAAACAATTCACAAGCCATAACACATAACACATAAACCATACCTCCGAATTCTACACATGTACACATAGCATAAAGTACTTAGGTATTTTACTAATTGTACGGGATGTTACACTCTCCCCACCAAATAGGAATTTTGACCGCAAAATTAAACTTACTTAAGAGCTAAACAGTTCTGGATAGCGTTTCTGAACGTCTTCCTCGCGCTCCCAAGTGGCTTCAGCTGCCGATCTGTTGTTCCATAATACTTTCACCAACGGAATCTCTTTAGAACGGAGTCGCTTGACGGATCTTTCAAGAATTTGGAATGGTTGTACTTGATAAGTCAGATCTTCCTTTAGTTCCACTTCTTCTGGATGTAACACGTGAGATGGATCAGAGAGATACCTCCGTAGCTGAGACACATGAAATACATTGTGGATTCCTGACAGATTGGGTGGTAAAGCCAACCGGTATGCAGACTCTCCAATCCGGTCCATAATCAGATACGGTCCTAAGTACCGTGGACTTAACTTCTTTACTCCCATTCTCCTTCCGAGTCCCGATGTAGGAGTGATTCTCAAAAATACATGATCTCCGACTTCGAAAGATAGAGGCTTATGACGCTTGTCGTAGTAACTCTTCTGTCTGGCCTGAGCCCGCTGCATATTCTCCCGAATCTTCTTTACTTGTTCGGATGTTTCTTGGATTAGATCGGGTCCTAACATACTTCGCTCACCCACTTCAGTCCAACATAAAGGGGATCTGCATTTCCTCCCATACAAAGCTTCATAAGGTGCCATCTGAATGCTGGAGTGGTAACTGTTGTTGTAAGCGAACTCAATCAAAGAAAGATAACTATCCCAGCTGCCTCCTAACTCCAAAACACAAGCTCGTAACATGTCCTCTAATGCTTGAATGGTGCGCTCCGTCTGGCCATCGGTCTGCGGATGATAAGCAGTACTCAACCTCAGTTGGGTCCCTAATGCTCTTTGAAAGGATTCCCAAAACTTGGACGTAAACTTGGGATCACGATCACTGACAATACTCGTAGGAACTCCGTGTAACTTCACAATCTCCTGCAGATAGATTCTCGCAAGCCTCTCTGTATCATATGTGGTTCTAACACGCAAGAAATGAGCTGACTTCGTTAAACGATCGACAATCACCCAGATAGAATCATATCCTTCTCGCGTCCGAGGAAGTCCAACTACAAAGTCCATCGAAATGCTGTCCCACTTCCATTCGGGGATCTCCAAAGGTTGAAGAAGTCCCGACGGTTTCTGATGTTCGTACTTCACCTTCTGACAAGTTAAGCACCGAGATACATACTCCGCAATATCACGCTTCATACCTGGCCACCAGAATGAGGTCTTCAAGTCATGGTACATCTTCGTGGATCCAGGATGAACTGCATACTTACCCTTGTGAGCTTCCTGCAAAACTTCTTGCCTCAACTCTTCATTCGGCACGACCAGCCGTCCTTGGAATCTCCAGACATCATTCTCATCCTTTACTACCTCTTGGTTACCAACCAACTCACGGACTAACTCTTCATCTTTCTGAGCCTCCTTAATTCTTCTGATCAATTCATTCTCCACCTTTATATTTCCCAGTCTTATGCTACTTCCTCTCTCGTCTACCGATAAGTTCAAGTCTCGAAAGGCCTCGAACAACTTCAATTCTTCCATCATCAGAGTTGCAGTGTGTAGAGTCTTCCTGCTCAGGGCGTCGGCTACCACGTTTGCCTTTCCTGGGTGGTATTTAAGTTCAAAATCGTAGTCCTTCAGAAATTCCATCCACCGACGTTGCCGCATATTCAGCTCCTTCTGGTCGAACAAGTACTTCAAACTCTTATGATCGCTGAACACGTCGAACTGCGAACCATACAAGTGGTGCCTCCAGATTTTCAGTGCGAACACTATAGCTGCTAACTCCAAGTCGTGCGTCGGATAATTTTCTTCGTGAGGCTTCAGTTGTCGAGATGCATAAGCTACTGCCATACGGTCCTGCATCAACACGCATCCAAGTCCTTTCAGCGACGCATCGCAGTAAACTTCGAACTTTCGAGTAGGATCTGGAATCGTGAGTACCGGAGCACTCGTCAATCTGCTCTTTAGCTCCAAGAAACATTCCTCGCAGGCTTCAGTCCACTCAAAAGGCTTATCCTTCCGAGTGAGACGAGTAAGAGGTTGCACTATTTGAGAGAAATTCTGGATGAACCTTCGATAATACCCAGCCAGACCTAAGAAACTTCTTACTTCAGTGACAGACTTGGGTCGTTCCCAATTCATAACAGCTTCAACCTTGCTGGGGTCCACCGCGATACCTTCTGATGAAATGACATGGCCCAGAAACTGGACCTCTTTAAGCCAAAACTCGCACTTCGACCATTTTGCGTACAACTGCTTCTCCTTCAAGACTTGCAAGACAATCCTCAGATGTTCCGCGTGCAGCTCTTCATTAGCCGAGTAAATCAGGATGTCGTCGATAAACACAATTACGAACTGATCAAGAAACGGGCGGAAGATGCGGTTCATGTAGTCCATGAATACCGCTGGAGCATTCGTAAGTCCGAATGGGATCACCTGATACTCGTAGTGCCCATAACGAGTCCTAAAAGCGGTTTTCGGAATATCCTCCGGTTTGACCCGGATCTGATGGTATCCCGATCGTAAATCTATCTTAGAAAAGACTCTGGCTCCTCTCAGCTGGTCCATCAAATCGTCGATCCTCGGTAGCGGATACTTATTCTTCACCGTGACTTTGTTCAGCTGGCGGTAATCTACACACAGACGTAAGCTTCCATCCTTCTTCTTAATCAAGATAGCTGGAGCACCCCATGGGGAAGTACTCGGTCTGATGAATTCCTTTGCCAAAAGCTCTTCTATCTGCTTCTTTAACTCGCGCAGTTCCAAAGGTGCCATGCGATACGGGGCGATGGAGATTGGTCCAACTCCAGGAACAAGTTCGATCGAAAATTCTATTTCCCTATGAGGAGGCAATCGAGGTATTTCATCCGGGAATACCTCCTCGAATTCTCTAACTACCGGCACATCCTGAATTTGATTGTCAATCGAGGTCTCAGCCTCGATCGACAAAAGGTACCCTGCTGCTCCCTTGCGGAGCTCTTTTCTAACTTGCAATAAGGAAATGAGGGAGAAAGGTTGAGAATTACCATCCTTTGCAGGAACAATGACTTTCCCCGCTCGACAATCCAGAGTTATCCCGTTTTCCGTCAACCAGTCCATACCGATAATCACATCGAAGTTGAATACCGGCAGGACCACCAAGTTAACTGTATACGTGTTCCCTTCATACTGCAAGGTAACACCTCTGCAGATCTCCGAGGCAGTGCACGATCCTCCCGTCGGTGTGCTGATGTGTAACTCATAGGGTAACGGGGTTGGGGTGATGCCTAATCTCAATGCAGTATGCTTCGCCATAAAAGAGCCAGACGCTCCAGAATCAAAGATAACAGAAATTGGGTGACCATTCAGAGTGACATTACCTTTTATCAGGTTGGGAAACTTCTGCGCTTCATTTGCATCCAATGTGAACACTCGAGCTTGCGGAGGCTGTTGGTCAGCGTTCTGGGGGCACTTGTAAGCAAAATGACCTTGCTGGCCGCATCTGAAGCATGCATTGTTGTTCTTGCGACAGACTCCAAAGTGATTCTTTCCACACGTAGCACAAGCAGTCGCACCCTGACGTCCCGTCGACGATTGGCCCACCGTAAAGTTCCTCTTAAAATTTCCAGGCCGCGCCTGCAACGGCGTACCTCTGCCTCGACCCCTACCAGGTGCCGTCCTGAAGAATCTGCCTGCTCGGTTTCCTCCGTGGAATTGTGGTGGTGGCTTGTTCAAGTTCTTGGCCTCGTTAATGATTCCTTCGGCCTGACGACTCTGGTTGATGAGTTCCGGAAGTGTACGATTAGCCGTCGTCAGAATGAGCTTGCGAATTTCCGGATGTAATCCGCTCTCGAACTTCTCTACCTGCCATTCTTCATCGTAAATGTTCCGATCGAAGTTGGCGTACTCGATCAGCTGCCCGAACTTTGCGATATACTCATTCACCGTCATGTTATCCTGCCTGAGAGACAGCAGTTCAGTGTGCTTCATCCTTCTCATTGCCTTAGGAAAATACTTGTCCAAAAACACTTGTCTGAACACGGCCCATGTTAGTTCCACGTTCTGAGCTCTCAGCAGAGCCCTCGCACCAGTCCACCACGTTAACGCTTCTCCCATCAGCTGGTACGACGCGTAGTCAGTCTTCTGCGCTTCTGGGCATGCCATGCGTTCGAAGATATGCTCAATCATCTGCAGCCACCTCGCTGCAGCCTCGGGGTTGTCTTCACCCTCAAAAGTGGGTGGTTGGAAGTTGCGGAAGTCTTTCAACCTCCGACGGGCAATTTCTTCTGCATTCTCATGCAGTGGGGGTTGGTTCTGATTCTGTTGTCTATGGTCACGCCATTCTTGGCTCATGTTCTGGATGAACGTGGCCAGTCCTCCAATGGTGGTGATAAGATCCTCTTCTGCATCGCCAGTCCTTCCCCGAGTTGAACCGCGACCACCCGCCATGATTCTGCACTCACAATACCAGGAAATGAGTTGATCAGGCTCACCGCAAGTTATTCATGGCAGCAGTCTCAAGTAGGTACTCGAGTTCAATTCGGACAAGTTAGCTATGCATCCGTGTCTTATCACAGAACAGTCCTAACAACCTAACTACCCTAGCTAATATATACTTAACTATAGCACATTTAAACAGTCAATCAGCAGATAAACACAAACAACAGTTAATTCACTCAAACACAAGCAATTCCATGGACCAAACTGCTCTGATACCAATTAGTGTAACGCCCTCCCTTGTATGCATCCAAGAGAGTCGTTTGCTAAGCGGAATTAGAGTCGTTAACGTCACATGAGCTAATAAAGCAGTATACAAATCCGTATAAAATTTTTCAACACTTAAATTCCTTTCATAAAGGTTTTCCAAAATAGTCATTGTTCACAAAGGTTCCAACTAACATAAAGATGATAAGGACTACAGCCATCCAAAAGTACCAAAATATTAATCATTACAGTTATCCAGTTTAAACAAACAGCAACAATGATAATCCACGCATCAGCAATCAACAGCAAAATAATACTCCTTCAATTGCTCTTGCGTCCTCCTGCCATTTTGGAAAAATAGCAGCCCCGAAGGGGTGAGAATAATCCCAGTAGTGTGGCAATAAAACCAGTAATATAACAATATTAACTAGGCACAAAATTAGAAACAGTCACTTCAACATATCCTTGTTCCTTTTTCCTTTTTATCATATTCATATATTGCGTATATAACGCCTTTCCTTTGCGCTTTTAGCACCGTCGTGCGCGCACTTCCCAGTGGAATCAAATATACCCTTGGCACCTGAGCTCCATGTGGATTCCATCTGAGGGCCTATGCGGACTGATGCCAAGTGTCCCATACCCCGGTACCTTGGGGATGCCTATATGATGCTTGCTCAAACACATGGTCCTGTACATAACTATTCTAAAACAAGGCCTATATGATCTTGTTACATGCATGCCATGCTATGCTTTCACACACAAAGCGTAAAAATGCGGTATAATGTAAGATGCATGCTTATATACCTTTCATATGCGTTATGCTGCCACATAACGTCTTTACCTCATAGTCATCACGACACATTTTGGCAGTTTCCTTTCATTATAATGGAACATAATATTTTTACGGCATATGGAGCATCATGTTACAATTCTATACCAGTAGTCAATAGTCACATTAGGCTTCATCGCCTGACACTTACCTTAGCTTTCCTTAAATATTACCAACGGCAGCGAAATATTCTCACTTCTTAAGCGCACCTAAATCAATTAAAACTAATCATTTACAGTGGCTATTTACAGCAGAACAGAGAGCATACAGCAGTGGCTTACAGCAGCCAAAACAGTGAACATACAGCAGCAAAACAGTGAGCATACAGCAGCAAAACAGTGAGCATACAGCAGTGTTTACAGCAGCCAAAACAGTGAACATACAGCAGCAAAACAGTGAGCATACAGCAGCAAAACAGTGAGCATACAGCAGTGTTTACAGCAGCCAAAACAGTGACGTTTTAAACTTTTCCAAAACAGAAACAGTGGCGTTTTTAAAACAGAAACAGTGGCATTTTTAAAACAGAAACAGTGGCACTTGAACTTCCAAAACAGTGGCATAAACAGTGGCCTATCATGGATTAAAACAGTGACATTTTATGCATACAAACAGTGGCATAGAAGGGCTAAAACAGTGGCATTTTTATGCATAAAACAGTGGCATTACATGGCTGAAACAGTGGCGTTTTAGCATGGAACAGTGGCATGTCATGGCTGTTGGCTTAAATGTGCATAAACAGTGGCATAAAATGGCAGAACAGTGGCTTAAATGTGCAGAAACAGTGGCTTAAAATGTGCAGAAACAGTGGCTTAAAATGTGCAGAAACAGTGGCTTAAAATGTGCAGAAACAGTGGCTTAAAATGTGCAGAAACAGTGGCTTAAAATGTGCAGAAACAGTGGCTTAAAATGTGCAGAAACAGTGGCTTAAAATGTGCAGAAACAGTGGCTTAAAATGTGCAGAAACAGTGGCTTAAAATGTGCAGAAACAGTGGCTTAAAATGTGTGAAACAGTGGCTTAAAATACAGTGGCTTTTGTGTACATAAAACAGTGGCATTTGTGCACATAAAACAGTGGCATTTGTGCACATAAAACAGTGGCATTTGTGCACATAAAACAGTGGCATTTGTGCACATAAAACAGTGGCATTTGTGCACATAAAACAGTGGCATTTGTGCACATAAACAGTGGCATTTGTGCACATAAAACAGTGGCATTTGTGCATATAAAACAGTGGCATATAATGGTGATATTGATGAACCGAAACAGTGGCATACACCTTCAAAACAGTGGCATTTTAGTGTGATTTTGAGGGACCGAAACAGTGACATACTATCTACCAAAACAGTGGCACATTACTCTTTAAACAGTGGCCTAATCATACAAGGAAGCAGTAGCATGAATTCGAACATAACCAAGAGGTTTCTATGCATACATATCATTATGAAATGACTCTATACTTATCCTTTTATCATGCTCAACCAAGGATCCAAAGCAACACATATATAAGAGGACATTCAAGCATACATACATGGCTATACAAAGAAAAGTTCAAAGTTCAAAGCCTACCTCTTGTAGCACACACTCCTTCTAGCTTCACTTCACACCAAGTCCACACTTCCTAAGAGGTCCTATGCGCAAGCAAGGTGATGATGAGCAAGCTTGGACAGTTTCAAGGTTGAGGAACAAGGCTAGCACTAGCTTGGTGGATGGTTGAGGTGAGGGAAGGAGGGGGTTGGCTTGGTCTTTCTTCCTCCTAAGGTTCTTGCAATGTTTAACTAGAGTGTGAGAGAGAGGGGAGAGGAGTTGGCTGCACAAAATGAATGAGGCAGCCCCCTCTCTTGTGCGCAAATATATAGGGAAAGTGAGGGAGAATTGCCATGATTAACCATCATGAAATATTCAGATTTTTATGAGATGATGGGGCTGCATAAAAGGCTGAAACAAGCAAGGTTTGGCTTCTAAATTACTCTACTTACATGCAAAGAGTGAGGGGTGATTTGGATCAGATTTGGGGCTGTCCAAAGTCAGAGAAAATTTCTGCATACTTGACCAAGGTATGCGCACAAGTGGAGTGGGAAAGGAAGTGTCATGTGCACAAGTGAGAGCTTAGCTAAGTCAACAAGGAAACCAACCATTTGGCAGCCCAAAAATCTGCACTTATGCAGTCCTTGGTGCGCAAATCATGAGAGGAAAAGAGGTGCATGTGGGTGCAGATTTGTGACAGTCCAAGCACTCATTTTTGGGCTGTCCTAAGTCAGAAAAATTTCTGCATAATAGGCCAAGTTATGCGCATGAAGTGAGGTGGAAGTGGTGCATCATGAGCACAAGAAAAAGATTCATTAAGTCAACAAGCAATTGAACTTGGTGGCAGCCAAAAATCTGCATTTGTGCAGTCTTGGTGCGCAATGATGAGGGAAGAAAGGTGCATCATGGGTACAGTTTTGTGACAGTCCAAATCAGATTTTGGAGCTGCACAAAATGATGAAAATGCAGCAACAAATCCTCTTATGATGCATGTGAAAACAAGGCAGGTTTTGACACATGATGGGCTGCAAAAGCTTGCCCAAAAATCTGCACAAAACAGTGTCATGATTGAAGTGCAAGAGGGTTCTCCAAGTCAACAAGTTATGCAGTCTTGTGTCATAAAAAAAATCTGCATTCAGCCCCTCCCCATGTGCGCCCAAAATGGAGAAATATGCAGCCTAAAATCATGCTAAAATGTCCAAATGTCTACCATGCAATGAGGTTTAAAATCAAGTTATGCCTAATCAAGGTGAGGTGGCGGTTTAACAAGGCAAATTGGCAGATTTCAAGGTCCTAAATTACCCTCCTATGTGCGCATAATTGAGTGGGAAATACCTTTGCCATGTGAGAGTTACTTGATGCACAAGACACCTTGGTTGGACAAGGCTTAGGGAGGATAAGGTTGGACACAACCTTGGGCTGAATTAGCTTGATCCAAGAGCCATCCTTGGGCCATAGGCCACACACACAAGGGTCCAAACACACAAGTCCACTAGCAACAAGTCCACACACACACTAGCCCTCCACCAAAGTCCAATGAACACTAAGGTCCTATAACACATACTCACATTACTTATATGATTTTAATAAATTCATATGCCTACATATACACCCTCCTATGATTTAATTTAATTAATTACCTTAGTCTTATCCAAGGAATAAAAATCAAACAATTCACAAGCCATAACACATAACACATAAACCATACCTCCGAATTCTACACATGTACACATAGCATAAAGTACTTAGGTATTTTACTAATTGTACGGGATGTTACATGGTGCAAGGCCACACAAGGAAAGGATGAAGAATGAACTCATGTTGTTTCCCCTGGGCTGTTGTCACTCAAACGAACCATGCAGGGAAGGGAATGGAAACTTGGATGGTTGTTCTCTTCCAAGGTAGCTCACGATTTGAGGGCATAGGGAGGAGGGAAGGACATGCAATTTTTCTGGTTGTTTCTTGTGGGGTTTCACGGCCTGTGGGGGTATAAATAGGGGCTGAGCTTAGTCAAGAAATGGAAGTGATAAATATTGTATTGTGATTCAATTATTCCAACGCATGTGCAGGGAATGGGGTAGTATAATGATCTGAGTCAAGGGTGGCAGCAAGCTGAATTGTGTTTCATGCGCACAAGGGAAGGATAAGGATAGCTTTAGATGAACACTTGTCACTTCTTGACCAATGTGAATTACCCATGCAGATTTCATTATGCAGCCACGCAAAATCGGTTGCTGCTCCAAGTGTTATCCGATCAAGAAGAGATAGGGTGAGAGTGGTTTGCATAAAGAGTGCGCCTAGGATGAATGGTGTTGACCCACATTCTGATCTAAAAGCACAGTATGAAGAGACAAAAGGATAGGATAGCTATTGCTCTAAGTAGGCGTTTGAGTGGTGAGGCTTCCAATGACCAATGTGACAACCTGCACTAGAGTTGCCCTCACTCCATCGGTTGCGTGGAGAAGCAAAAGAGGGGCTGTCATGTAAGTCCTCAAAAGCATCAAAAGTCAGAATTTTAAACCCCCTATGCGCACATGTGACAGGTTAAGGGGATAAGGGCTTGCCATGTGATGATAGACACTAAATCCTCAAAAGTAAAAAGTCAGAAGTCCACACCTCCTATGCGCACAGGAGACCGTGTAAGAGGGTGCTAATACAAGTGCTTATTATCTTTCTTTTCCTTTTCCTTCTACCTAGCGCATGAAAGGGAATGCAAAGATGGACAGGTAGTTGATTCTAGCCCAATGGTGGGCCACTAAGGCAGATCTCTATTATATTTTATTTGTTTTTGTGAAATAACTAATGATCCATGGTAAAAAAATGTTTGGGCTGGATCAAGCCCTCCACTAAAGGCTTTGGGCCAAGGCACCCAAGGGAAATGAACCCTAAAATTCATCTAAGCCATGTAGTTTCATGTAGTTCACCAAATATTACCTAGAATTTCATTATATGTTGCACTTTAAATATTTTTCCCAATACTTATTATTTTATGTTCCCACAACTTAATAATTTAGGTTCCTACCTATATGGTAATAAAAGGTAAGAACATCCCCTTTTAACTAATTAATTTTCCTACTTAAATTAATTCCACTCTACACATAAATCCAATTTGAGTTTCAAAATGCTACCCCCTTAATTGCAAGTTATGTAATTTTCTAATTTTGTGGGATGTTACACTCTCCCCACCAAATTTGAAGTTTGTCCCCAAACTTCGTCCTACCATTCCGAAACTACCTAAGTCGGATACTAAACACAATTATTTTCATGCCGGACCTAACATCCCATTTCGCTAGGCATCTATCAAAGCAATCAATTAATTCAAAGTATTGCATACCAATTGCACTATACACATTCATTAAACAATATATAACTAGATTTTACTTGCAAGTTAGGGAATAAAATCTTTCCTAAGCTTAATCATAACAAACAATTTCTATTTTCCTCTTACACAAGGTCCAAAGACAATAAAGATGAAGTAAAACCGACCCATGAACTCTAGTTATCCATAAATCATAATGAGGCTCAAGTCTTTATTACCTACTTAGTTAGCAACTAAACACAATTATTTGCACAGTATTTCTTACTGTATAAATTCTATATTTGATGGTTGACTGAAATTAAGCATCCACTTTTGTCTTCTACTTTCGTGCTCTCCTTTAAGGCTTAAAGAAATTCTATTCTAGTGATCAAACAAGATGTGAACCCGGTCCCATGCCAGCCTACCGTTGATTATCTTTTAATGCTATTATTTACATTTCTTATTCATTACGTGTGTCCACTTCAATAGCATGCCATTTCTCTTATTTGCCCACCTGCTATACTTACTCTACTAAAAATACATGTAATTACCTACAAGGTGACCTTTAGATTTTATGCATTCTAAGTTGAGAGTCAGTAGTTTGGTTCGTCAGATTATTTCCCAATTGATACAAACAAAATATTACAATCCCTACTTAGACAAATTTCAAAACAATCGGATCTAGCTGCCTACTACTTGCACAGACAGAACTAATTGTGAGCTTCACTATACTCATTTTATCCATGCAATTTACATGTTACAGATTACAATTTCGCCTATCTCCTATTTAATCCATACCTATAAAGAAGTTTCAATTTAATGAACACTTCACAGCTAATTACCTGACTTGACAACATCAGGAACAGACTTTCACAAGTTAATTGTCTACAGAAAATTAAGTAAATATAACAGGACGCATCAGATTCTAATTTTATAATGTAGAAGGGTCTTTGCAAATTCACAGAGGTTCATCACAGACAAAGGTTCAGCAAATGTTTTTATTTTCTAGAGATCTTAGTCCCTCACTATTGAGGTATAAAAATTTTAACGGCATCAATTAAGTTAACAGCGCACTATTTGCTACTATCTTGCGGAAACGGAGTTACATTAATGAGTACTGTTTGCACTACTTAAATGGGTACCATTTGGTGCATGGGGAGGCAATGGCAGCCTTGGTTAAATGGCCAACATAAGCATGCAGAAATTCTGCACAAACAGGCGCACAATGGAGGGGTGTGAGGGTGTGTTTGGCCATGTGTTCTTCATGCAATCAAGATGGAACCAAATGGTGCACATGCAATGGCGTGAAGAGGCATGTTTTGACACCTAAAGGGGACATGCAGCCGGCCAAGAATCCATGCAGTAGCACAATGCAGAATTTTTATTCTTTTCTCCAAGTTTCATGCGCACAAGATGGGTGTGTAAGTGTGGGTAGCCAAGTGTCCTTCATGCACACAAGAGAGAACCAAGTGGTGCACATGCCTTGACATGAAGGGGTCTCTTGACACCTAAGGACATGCAATGGCCGACCAAGTTGCTTAGAAGAAACCAATGCAGAATTGTTTTCTTTCTTCCAAGCATTGTGCGCACAAATGGGGAGAAAAATATACAAGGGTAAGGTGACTTGTTAAGTGGGGTTTCTACCCTACAAATGTTGCCAAATGGATCCTTGATGAGGTTGTGATGATGGACAAGATTTTGGGCTGAACAATTGCCTACACAAGGTCATGAGGCCGTGACACTAAGGAGAGGAAAAGACTCCAAAATATATTTGAGTCCAAGATCTATGTAGTTTTATGACAAGTCCAAAAGTCTAAGTTTTAATGCTTGCTAATATTTCTGTTTCATCTATTTTTGCTTCGTTTGCTATACCAGACAACCTAATAGCAAGATCAAAACAAAATATTTTCATAATCTCAATTTATCAACCTGAAGACCCCTCATCCAATTTCTCTCCTGACAACTAATACCAAAATAAAAGTTTCCGTGTATTCAATTTATCAAACGAGGGTTACTTACTTTTTACACAACTTAATCAGTAATCCATTACTACGTCCACTTATATGGTTCTACAGAATTTAGTTTACTTATTCTAGTTATTCAAGTCATTCCCTAGATTCAATTCCTAACTAGTTTTCAAACATAGACACCTAACAGAACTTTTTCCTTAGTTGATTCTCGGTGTTTGACAGTTTGATACCACCATGTTACCGAAGAATGTGTTGGCCAGACCTATTCTCCGAACAACTGGAGCATCACCACATCACACACTGGGAATCGTCAATTTCCATACTTTATTATTTATTCTTTATTCAGGCATTAATTAATTACAGTCTATTACACATCAGACTTCTCTCTTGAGGAGGTTTTCGTGTCTCATAAATACTAATTCTACTTTCGTCATGCCAAGCCACGAGCGGATCCTACTCACCGCATGACATACACGACAGTAGTCTCAAAATTGAGGCACGGTTCCCACTTCAGGACAGAATCACAGACAATCACTTACAACATTATACCATTCAAACAACTCAATTCAACTGCAACACAGTATTATCAGACAACTCTAGTACAATTCAGTGACATCAACCACTCAATTCAAATAATTCAATGCAGTGAATGGACATCACAATCGAGCAGGGCATCTACTACAACAATGTCTAGTATTCCACACCTAAACAACATTCAATAACCACAACAGTAAAACAGTGGAATCTAGATCAAACTCAATTTCTCAACCATATAAAACTTATCACAGCAGAAATCAACCGCTACACATCCAATCACAGTAAGTCAAATTCCTGTAATACAGCCTACACTTTAAGCAGTAACTTATAAAATTCTCAGGACTCAAAACTGCCCAAGTAATACATTTCAAACAATTCCACCAAGTGCCTTCAGTATATCTCAAAATAATTCTAATATTTCAATCAAACTAACTTTCACAATTTATCTGAATAACTCAGCACGTGCCAATCATGATTCAGACAATCCAGTAATTTAATCCTAGCAGTCAGCAACAAACAGTTTAACAGCTAAATTCAACAGCAATGATTAAACAAATATATACAAACAACAACCAATGCAACAATTACACACAAACACCTTGAACCGAACTGCTCTGATACCAATTAATGTAACGCCCACTCTTGTATGCATCCAAGAGGGTTGTCTACTAATTCGTATTACAGTTGCAGCGGTATGGAACTCATGAATTTTAAAACTTTATCAAATATTTAATTTGGAGACTGAAAAAAAATCCACATTTGATTCTCCTAAAACAATTTGAGAAAAAGAAACCCTTAATCGAACATAGAAAATTTCAATGATAAAACCCTTTGCTGAAATTTTCTATACTTTTCTGAAAACCTTGCTGCTTTGAAAAATCTGTATAAAATCGAATTCAATTGCGATAAAAAATATTTCAAGCATCTAGAAAACTAGACATCCGGGGCGTCGCGTACATATAAATTATTCGCGATTCGGAGGTGAATAGCCCCACGGAACAGAACGCACAAGATGCTTGCGAATTCTGTCCATTTTCTAGAAAACCAGTTGTAAAGCGAAACTTATTAAAATTCGTACAGGTTTCGTATAAAAGTAAAACTTGCACAGTTTGAAAGTACATTCTCGGGGCTTCGCGTGCATATAAAATAATAGAAAATCGGAGTTTGTTTGCCCCTTGAAACATGACTCATAAAATACAGGTAAAACTGTTAAAATTCGGTACTTAATAAAACGTTCAAAAATCCTTTTCGCAAAACATTTCCAAAACAGTCACTGCTCATAAAAAGAATCAAAACAAAATAGAAGATGATAAAATCTACAGTCATCCAAGAGTACCAAAATGTTAAGCATTACAGTCATCCAATCAATTAAACAGTAACAGTGAAAGTCCATGCATCAGCAAGCAACAGCAAACATCACGCCTTCAAATGCTTTTACGTCCTCCTGCCATTTATGAAAATAGCAGCCCCAAAGGGGTGAGAATAATCCCAGTAGTGTGGCAACAAAACCAATAATATAACAGTATTAACTAGGCACAAAATCATAAACAGTCACTTCAACATATCCTTGTTCCTTTTCCTTTTTCCTTTTCATCATATTCATATATATTGCGTATATAACGCCTTTCCTTTGCGCTTTTAGCACCGTCGTGCGCGCACTTCACAGTGGATATCAAATACTCATGGCACCTGAGCTCTCAATGGATTCCAACTGTGGGCCTATGCGGACTGATGCCAAGTGTCCCATACCCTGGTACCTTAGGGATGCCTATATGATGCTTGCTCAAACACATGGTCCTGTACATAACTATTCTAAAAAGCAAGGCCTATATGATCTTGGTACATGCATGCCATGCTATGCTTTCACACACAAAACGTACAAAAATGCGGTATGATGTAAGGTGCATGCTTATATACTTTTCATATAGCCATCACGGCACAGATACTTGTCATATACGTTATGCTGCCACATAACCACTTTACCTCATAATCATATGGCCATCACGACACATTTCTATAGCCATCACGGCACATTTTTGGCAGTTTTCTTTCATCATAAGGAACATAATACTTTTACGGAGTATGGAGCATCATGTCACAACTTTATACCAGTAGTCAATAGTCACATTAGGTAATATCGCCTGACACTTACCTCAAGTCTTTAACATTCTTTTCAACCAAGCATTCCAAATATCAACAACCAGTCCGATTTAAAGGACCTTGTGCACCTAAACAAACATATGCACCAAATCAGAATTTATTACATACATCTCCTATGCCTTACTAAGCTTTCCCCTCCTCCTAGATTCTTGACTTATAATCGGTTTCTTATCCAATAATTAGGTGCCATTCCTCTATTATTTTCATGTTGTTATTTACAAGGTCACGGGTGCATGCTAGAGACATAAGGTATATTTAACAGGGCTGTTTAATGAAACAGAAATGAGCACAAGATACATCCCCATTGACATAGCATAAAGCGGTCGAACAAAGGTGAGTAAAAGAGGTTTGTACTCCAAATTTATACTCTTCCTGATTTTATTATGCTGTAATATCAATATTTTTCTGCCTTATATTTTAGTCCACTAATCGAGTAGCAAATGACAAAATTCCCATGCCCCTTATTCCTACAGATTCAGTTTTAGTGCCATCCCCTAAAGGTATCTTATTTCTTTCTTTAACATAATATTACATATAGCACCTTTATGCCAGTTACCAAACCCCTAATGACAGCATGGCCGAGGCATCACACATCCCCCTATTAAACAAGTGTAGGCCGAACATAAAAGAGTAGCTAGGGGTTTTATTTCTTTTTTATAATTAATTACTTTTACTTGGGGTCACCTAGTTCTACTGCAGTCCAAGGCAGGAAACTGGGAATAGACTAACAAAAACATGGTCCTCTTAATTTCATGAGACAACCGCTTAAAGTGGCATAAAGGTAAGACAAAGATTACGTCCCCCTTAGCACAAAGCAGGTCGAACAAGTAGGGAAACAGAAAGGGACTCTTTACCTCCAAGGCTACTCCCCAAGATTAGCGCTTCAAGCCAACCGAACAGTGTAAGGAAGGAGGAAAAACCGAACAACTCAGCTACTAGTTCACTAGCGCACAAGGACCTCCATCAGCAAAAGAGCAGTCCTACTCTCTTCTTTTTGCTCTGCAAGATTGGTTCCATCTATATGCAGGTGAGGAGGAAGTTTGTTCAACGCTGGACCAAAGTGCATGCAGTAAAAACATGCACCCAAAACCGATAAAGGAAATAAGAAGACAATGAGAAAAGCATCTCACCTCCTTGGAAGGTGCATACAGCCGGATGAAGAAATAGTAGGGAAGGATTTATACTTGTGTCCATGAAGCTGGTCCACGGCTGAACCAGAAAGGGAACAGAAACATGATTAGGCCTCACTCTCCTTGATTGCTTGAGGTTCGGCCAAGTAATGGAAAAAGGAAACGCAACTTGCATGCAAGGGAAGGTAAGTCAGAATTTTTTTTTTTTTTAAGGATGAAGGTCTTCCTTGTCCGAAGTCATGCTTGAGGCTGCATGCAGGAGAGTTCCATTAGGAGCCAAAAGAAAAGAAGTAATCTGCATGCTATTGAATCTCCCCATCAAGTCGAGGAGGAAAAGATGAACGGGGAAGTAGGAAGTTTCTACACCACTATGAATGGAAGAACACTACTGGACAAGAAAATAGGAAGGATGGACTCATATTGCCAAACCATGCAGAGAAGGGAGTGGAAGATGTGTGTGTTTGGTTCTCATGTTTCCTTTCCAAAACATGCGGCTTAAGGAAAAGAATGAGAGGAGGAACAGCAGTCTTAAGTTCAGCCGACAGAGATAGAGTGGTGGAGAGATGATTTCCGATTTACATCCTCATGCATGTACCCACAAGTTTCAAAATCGGTTTACAGCAAACAGCCACCAAGGGTTCCGTTAAAATTCTCATGCTCCTAGTAGGTCTTCAAGGCTACGAAATCTGGTGAAGGTTGGCAACCTCCCTCTCCCAATGCTCCAAGAACTTGGTCTAGCTCCTCGAGGATACCCTGCTACCGGACAAGAGAGGGATGGTAAGCTAGTGTGCAGTCCTTTTCGCTGCTGTATTCAGCCGCCTAATGAGTGAGAAAGGTGGAACTTGCAAGCTAATATCTTGGGCCTTTCCTCCCATAGATGCCAACGGCTTAGGCAACAAAAGGGCAGGGAAGAGAAGTGATATGCTTAGGAGCTTAGATCTGCATGCTCTCAACTCCGTAGTGCAGCGACTGGACAGACTCCAAAAGGTGGAGGTGACACAACTCCACATTCCCATAACATGTGTGTATCAGCCGAACAGCAGGGAACAAGAGGTTGTCTTGATGATTCATTACAACCTCCTACTCAAGTGTTCTCAGCCGAAGAAGGGGTGGAGGAAGATATGTTAAACATGGTTTATCATATTCCCAAGGGAGTACGGTTGGAGGGATAGAATGAGAAGAAGATGTGAGCCTAGTCTCCCTTGGCATTCGGTCTGCGGTTGCAGTTTGAGAGGGGAGGAAGTTTGTAGTCAAGGAGATGTTCCAGGCTGCTAAGTAAAGAAAAGGAAGCACCCTACTGTTCCAAGGGTGATGCAAAATGGCACACATGCAATGGGTAAGGGGTAGGAGGCGGTCATGCAGGAGGAAGAGTGGATTTTCGGTGACACATGGGGTGCAAGCTCGAAGGGCTGATGAAGTGTGGTTAGAGTAATCAGCAATTCAGATTGCTTTTCTCTTTTTTTGGAACGCATGCGATGAGGGAATGGGGTAAAGCTGACTTGATGTTGATTTCATGATCAGGACATGCGCAGAAGGAACCAGGGCATCGAAATGCTACCTAATAGTGTGGAGTCCAAGACCCTAAGGACCTGGCCGCGGCTTGCTAAGCAAAACTCCAAGTGTCCCCCCCCCCCAGTTACACAGGTGGCGATCATGCAATGAGAGGGTGAGGGTAGATGGCGTGCATGTAGGGAGTCATGGGGGGTTAGGTGTCATGCATGCAAGTGGGTTTATTTTTGAAGTAGAGATTAGTCACACACTTTTAAGAAGCACTCATAAAAAACTTAGTAGTGTTATGCTTTCCGTCACTTATAGTAAATTATTCCTATATGCTTAACCATGATCTCACATACATAGGATAGGTACTTATATTCCATGGCAATATTCATGATCTTCATAGTAACATAACTCTATTTCTTATTTACGTGGGATGTTACAAAAAATATGTCATGGACTGGAAAAATGTGTAGATTAAGAATTTATGATCATAATTTTTATCGGGATTAAAGTTAAAACGCGTGTGGGACCCGCGGGTGGTTTAAGTGACTTGAAAGTCACAAATGCATAGCATTCTCTCCCCTCCCTCTCTTCTTTTTCCCGTGGAGGTGCAGCCTCCATGGCCAAAAATGGCTCCAAATCCCTTTTCTTGGTAACTTGCTCATTTCTCAACCAAATCAAGTGATCTTTGGCTTGAAACTTGATGCAAACAACCTTCCAAAGCCATTGGTAACACTTAGAAGCCTTGAATCAACCTCCTTGCTGCGTTTTTGAGCAAAATCAGATTCGACCCACTTGAGTTCTTGGAGTTTTGTTGGAGTTTTGATCTTCTAATGGTTTAGTGAAGCCTTGGTGGTGATCATACAACACATTGTGAGTATATTTGTGGTATTTTTATGGTTGAATTCATAGATCTAGAAATTTGTGTTCAAACCTTTGATTCTAGATGTGTGATGATAGAGAGCTCAAATGGAAAAATGCTATTAGATGAAAATGCCTTAGAATGATGCATGAAAGCTAGAAATGCTATGATAATTTTTGGTGAAAAAGTTAGGTTTTTAACTTAGGAAAATTTGAGGAATTTTCATGAAAATTGGTATGTGGTGTAATTGGATAATTGAATGATGGACCATTGGTATAGGTTGATAATATGATTACATGATTAGTATGAGTGTTAAAATGAATTGAAAAGCCTTGGGGCATACCTTTTTGGAGGAATCCGAATTATGATGAAAATTGAGGAAAAATGATATAAAAATGATGTAGTGGATGTTGAATGATTGAAAATGATGTTTAATTGGATGATAGTATAGTGTGGTAAAATGGAAGGAGAAGAAAGAATGTGTGATGTATGGTGTAATTGGTAAATTAATCTATAAAAGAGATTGAAGTAAAATGGTATGGAAATATAGCCCTTGGCCTAGGTGATTTAAATGATGATTAATTGTGTAAATGAATGGTTTACATTGGAATTGTATTGATAATCATGTTGTGGATTATCTAGGTTGCCTCTTTTGGACGCTTTGGAAGCGGGTAAGCTTGGAGCTTACGTTTGGAGCATGGGCTCGGTATTGAGGTAACCTTTGGAACCGGGGTTTAGCCCTTGTGTGCTCCACCACACCTAGTGGAAGGTTGTGGTTGGATTATGTGGTTATGACATTGTGTGATTGTGTGCTTGTATGCATATTACTTGATTTTTGTGACAATTGTTTGGTCACTGGCCAGTTGACGTGTGTGGAGTTTGGACATCCGCTGGGTTCGTCCTTGTGAGAATGCCAGTCGGGTTTTGCCGTGGAGTCGACTCTGGGAGCGGCGCCAGGATGATCCAAACGGGGACGTCCGCCGGATAGGGCTCATGAGGAGTTCCGGTTGGGTATTGCCATGGAGTCTTCTCAACCATGGGAGAGGCGCCAGGACTGTCTCGGGAGTTATATGATGGAGTCCTTGAACATGAATCCATGAGTGGATGTTCTTGGGTTGTCTCCAGTTGGTGGGTGATATTGCATTGCTTGCATATTGTATGATGTTATATTTGCACATTGAGTGAGCCATGGGGTGGAGAAACCTCCAGGGCCCTTGGTTTACTGAGATATATTTATATATCTCACCCTGTGTTGTGGGGCATCATTTCAGGTCAGGTTGAGCCTGGAGGAGTGGAGCATGAGGTGCATGTTGGAGGCACCATGTGATGAGCATTGGATAGGGACACATCTTGCATATGATGTATGCTTTAGACTTAGGTCATGAATCTATGCATGTTGAAAATGCCATGCTTAGTAAGCTCATGAATACATGTTAGATCCTTCAATATGATGTATATGTAGGACATGAGAATATATTGTATATTTGAGTGAGCATGGGACTTGTCCATTGCCACATTCATTGTAATTGAAGTCTTGGTGAATATATTGTAAAATGGACCATATTTGATGTAAAATGGCCATTATGTCAAGGACTTTGTATATGATACATCATTGAATGAAAATGTATGTTTGAAGGGCTTAGAGCCTAAATCATAGTATGTTTTAGTGTTGTGTGGAGTACTAAGAGGTTAGGGATGGATTACACAACCCTTCTTGGGCTTAAAATGCTGTAATCTGTCACTTTTACTGCATAGTAATCGATTACCCAAGCATGGTAATCGATTACCATGCAACAGGGGACGAAATTTGGCTACTGTCTTCACTGGTAATCGATTACTGAGGCTTGGTAATCGATTACCATGTGAGGTAATCGATTACCCAAAGTTGGTAATCGATTACCAGAACACAGGAGGTGAAAAAATTAGCTACTGCCTCATTTTTGACAGGTGGTAATCGATTACCACCCACTGGTAATCGATTACCACAGTGCAATTTTCGAAAATTCAGGTTTTCTGGACTTAAAGAAAGGGGCATAACTTGTTGGGTAGAACTCCAAATGATTCGTGGTTTGAAACCACGCGTAACTAATGTAAAGGGGTAGAACATGGTAAGAAATGGGAATAAGTTGATGAGTTTAAATAAGTTGATGAGTTTAAATGAGTGGAATAAAAACAAAGATTAGTGGTGTTGTTAAGCTGAATGCTTCCGCGTATTGCATTTACAATTATAGCGTTGTTTTAATTGATTACGGAAAAGGTTATGGATATGAAAAGGAATACGAATATAAGAAAAAAGTTTGCCCGTAATTTAATTAACCCAACTACTGTGATTGTAACTGCGCTTAATATCATAATCAATGTTAACAATACCGGTACGTAACGGGCTGTTACATTTTATGGTATCAGAGCAGTTTCTTTAGGGAACTCTGATAATTGTGTAATTGAGGTGAGTGTTGTATAGTTGTACGTAGACTCTTATTGACTGCTGCACATGTGATTTCTTAGTTTAGGCCTGATCAACCCATTTCTTTGTATTCAGTGTGTGGTCAGTATAAGATGCCTTCGTGACAACCCTGGAGCACCAATGCCAGTCCTTAGGCTAAGGTGGTGGGTGCAGTGTTGACTACCCCCACGGATGAATATGTTAGTAAGTGAATTTGGTATAATTGAGGACTTAGTGAGAATAAATTGTGGTACTGTCATCGGGGACTTAGCGAAAATGAAATTGAGATAAGATGTTTAACCATTCTGGGTAGAATGCTACTATAGTTGAATATGTGGTCTTACGGTGAGTAAGAATGATTGAATGAAGCTGATATTGGTATGGTGATGTTGGTAGTCTTTCCTAAAGGATGGGAGTTAGAATAGTCGAGTATATGTGGAATTAGTGGTATATCTCTGATGTGGTAGGGGAATTGGAACCCCGATGAATTTGTGAAAAACTTGAAAATGAGTGGCTATGTGTAATGCTGGATACCTTAGGGTAAAGTATAAGGTTATAAGACCCTTGATGAGGGCATGTACTTGGATGACTTAATATGCTTGAATGTAGAAGTAAATTGAATTTGAATTTTTGATTGAGGATTGTGAGTAACATAAAAGAACTATGGAAATGACGTGTAGGATAATTCAGTGTTGAAATTGGGACTTAGGTCCATGATGAGTTAATGTTGGCCGGATATAAGTGAGGATATCATATGAATAAAACGTAAAATATAAGAAGTTGAGGAAAATTGCCATGTGTGGCATTTGGTGAATTTGATTGAAAGTATGAAGGTTCATAATATATTGATGGTTGGACTTGATAAATGTGAGGTGAGAAAATATAACTGAGTGTGGTGTATTAATGGTACGAATATGCCTCCATAATGTTGTGGAGCATTGCAAATTGGAGGATGTGGCTTAATTATATGTGGATAGTAATCCTTTGATGGCTAAGTGTTAGCATGTATCTATGTATGTATAAATGTGTATGTTTTGTGAAGGCCGGGGTGCCTAAATGTACAATTGTGTTGTTTTGAGTTAGTAAACTCTATGGAAAAAGAAAAAAAATTATTTTGGTAAAAGAACAAGGATGTAAGTGAAATTCCCTATGAGGGGAAATGTGAAGAGATTGTCTCTTTGGAGTGTCGTTGGATGCTCAATGTGGTATGGGATTCCTGATGGAGTCCCGGTGTGCAAGTTATACCATGGCACACATGTTGGTAATAATGTGACAATTGAAATTGTCCTGGGTTTCCCCTTGTGGATTGAATCCTAAGAGTTGTTACTCTTGGAAGTCCCAGGCGAGCGTGGCTCGAAATTGGAAGTTATCTGGTGGTCCTGATGCGCTAAATGCGTGGACTAGTAAGTGAAGGCACTCTTGGTGTCTTAGTGGAATATTGAGAGAAAAGTAACATCAGTTTAATGAAGCGGATCTTCCACAGTGTTGAGCATGGTTGCTATGAGTCATAATGGACAATGAATTAGGACTGTACCAAATATGGGTACTATTAAGAGTTGAGAATTATGTGTCAAAGAATGGGAAAGATGATGGAATCATGTGAGGATGATTATGCTATGGGCTAAGACTAATGACTAGTCAAGTGAATGAGTAGACTGTTGAGAAAAGAACCATATTGGAAAAATTATAGTGGATGGTGCAAAAGTAGGATATATCTAGTATACCATTATGTATCTATATAAGAATCTGTTTGCCGTGATGTACGGATTTGATGTGAATGTGTTTATCTTTGTGTGGCTTATATGCCCTGAGTATATGGCTATCTCCGTATGGATTATGTTCCCGGAGATTGTTATTATCTTGTATAAGTAAGGTAGTGTGAGGTAGAACCTTGAGTTAGTGGGACTGTTAGTACAGCCTATGGGCATGTTACCTCTTCTTGCGTGAATTATAAGGACAGATTCTCTGATCGATGGGGCATTGCACCTGGGGCCCTTAGGACAGCAAGAGCTCGAGGGGTTAAACCTAAGGATGTTCTTACCCACTGCATTAGAGGATTGTATCTTGTGAGGAATGCAAGAGGTGAATTTTGGATAATGTAAGTGAACAGTAATATGCCTAACATGATGAAATGTGAGAAGTGCCATGAGATGGCAGTTTGAATTATAAAGGTGAGCACTCGGAGATGTACATGAGTGTGCACCAAGTGTGGTATTATGGAATTGTGGTGTTCCGGAAATTGTGGAATGAATTATTGGATTGTCACCCTAGGTGAAGGGAATGGAAAATTGACCAGTGATGATGGATTGAGTTAAAGTTTTATGTAAAGGTTTGTGATGGTGAGATGCTAAGCTAAGTTGGTGGCCGAGTGGCCAAAGATCTTGATAAGTGATAAATTGTTATGTAGCCAAGTGAGAAGGTGTGATACTAGCTATTAAATGGAATGGTATTTGGCGAAATAAGAGGTTGATATCTTTACCCTGTTGGTAGAGTCACTGATAAAGTCGAATAGATGCAAATTAGAGTGAGAGATGTGCTGAAAGTACACGAGGTTGATGTTGTTCTTGGCTAGGTATCAAGATATATGATCGAGTGTGCTAGTGGTACTTTGGATAGTCCGAGAGACTTGTGTGATAGCCGATATGAAATTACGAAAGTAATGATAATGATGGACTTAGTTCCTAGTGGCATGATAAATAGGCTTTGAAAATCCCTATGTGATGGGACAGAGATGAGAAAAAGATGATGTGTGACCTTGGAGTGATACATACTGGTCAAGTGAAATGATAATGAAGGTGAGGTGTATAGAATGAAATACATGTGGAATGGATATCATGAGTATGAATGGTAATTAGAGAAAATTGTTAATGGAAATCTTGGGCATGTTGCCTTTAATGGGAGAAATCAGTGATGAATTATGTGTTAAGTTGTGGAGATGATTAGTTGAACTTGTAAGTATGATATAATGTATGACAGTTAATGAATGAATTGATGGTTGAAAGCTTTGAAATGACTGATGTGAGGTATGAATTGTAATGTGTGGTCCATTGGGGACCAGATAAAGGTCTTGAGAAAAAGATTCGCCATTGTGTTTTGGTGAAGTTGGTGGACTTGTAAGGATAAATTGACTGTTGAGCACAAAGAGGGTGCTTGTTAAAGATAAGTGTTGAGGTGAAATGGTATGTTATAGGTTAAGAACATAAGAAAAGCAAAAGGTTGATATACGAGTTGTGGCTAGGTGCCAAAAATGGGGATTCATCCCTCAGAAAATGTGAAGTTATAGTGAGCATGAACTAAATGTTTACTCGGTGAATTGCACTGAAAGGCTGTTAGATTCCATAATAGTGTTTGATGTGGAATAAGAAATGTGAAAGAGATTGATGACAAGAGTTAATACTCCGTGGAGATAAAATTCAAAGAAGGAAAATCGTGGCTGTATTGTGCCAATAAGTAAGAGTTGCCTGTGTGGCACAGATTGAATAGGATGTAGCATAACCCTATGGATATATAGGTTGATATGTTAATTTGGTAGGAAGACCTGCCAAGAGAAAATATGGGCTATATGTGCTTGGTAGCCTGACTTGTGAAAAGAAAGTGAAAAGAAATTGAAGGAAATTGGCTTGGTAAAGCATTGATAGTGCACAACTGTGTGGTGCACTCCGGTTGTTCACATGTGGTGTCACCGGTTGAGATTGAGATTGGGAAGGACTTGAGGTCTCCCATTGGGCCTTTAAAAGGCAAGACTGTGGTGAAATGTGGCTGAAAAGCCAAAAGATAAAAATTTAAATAATTATGTTGGTGTCCGCGCACTGATGGAGCTTCTGGGTACGGGGACTGAGATTCTCTGGCTGTATCCCAAGTTAGCTTATGTGCATAGTTGATTTTGCGGACAAAATTCCTAAAAGGTGGGGTGAATATAACACCTCGGAAAATTAAATGTGAATTTATGTGATAAAATATGGGTTTAAGAGGGAAGGATTAGCGAAAATCAGAGAATTATGGCCAAAATGGGCAAAAAGGGCAAAATGGTAATTTGCCAAAAACGTGAACCGAGGCATGAAAAATGGAGTTAGAGATTTAATATGACAAAAATAATGCTGGAAATGGAATCAGGACGGAAAATTGAGTGAATAGGCAAAATTGTGAAAAAGTGATGAATAGTGACCTTTTAAGTGAAAGATACTGCGGTACGAGTGTACCGATAAGTGTGAAATTTTTATGAGTATTTTGAGGAAAGAAAAATATGTCATGGACTGGAAAAATGTGTAGATTAAGAATTTGTGATCATAATTTTTATCGGGATTAAAGTTAAAACGCGTGTGGGACCCGCGGGTGGTTTAAGTGACTTGAAAGTCACAAATGCATAGCATTCTCTCCCCTCCCTCTCTTCTTTTTCCCGTGGAGGTGCAGCCTCCATGGCCAAAAATGGCTCCAAATCCCTTTTCTTGGTAACTTGCTCATTTCTCAACCAAATCAAGTGATCTTTGGCTTGAAACTTGATGCAAACAACCTTCCAAAGCCATTGGTAACACTTAGAAGCCTTGAATCAACCTCCTTGCTGCGTTTTTGAGCAAAATCAGATTCGACCCACTTGAGTTCTTGGAGTTTTGTTGGAGTTTTGATCTTCTAATGGTTTAGTGAAGCCTTGGTGGTGATCATACAACACATTGTGAGTATATTTGTGGTATTTTTATGGTTGAATTCATAGATCTAGAAATTTGTGTTCAAACCTTTGATTCTAGATGTGTGATGATAGAGAGCTCAAATGGAAAAATGCTATTAGATGAAAATGCCTTAGAATGATGCATGAAAGCTAGAAATGCTATGATAATTTTTGGTGAAAAAGTTAGGTTTTTAACTTAGGAAAATTTGAGGAATTTTCATGAAAATTGGTATGTGGTGTAATTGGATAATTGAATGATGGACCATTGGTATAGGTTGATAATATGATTACATGATTAGTATGAGTGTTAAAATGAATTGAAAAGCCTTGGGGCATACCTTTTTGGAGGAATCCGAATTATGATGAAAATTGAGGAAAAATGATATAAAAATGATGTAGTGGATGTTGAATGATTGAAAATGATGTTTAATTGGATGATAGTATAGTGTGGTAAAATG